>JANTQD010000039.1:73340-159932 GCA_032988205.1 Onygenales sp. PD_40
CCCCCCCCCCCCCCCCCCAAAAAAAAAAAAAACCTCAAAAAGATGTCTGAATCCGGCGACATCCCGCTCCTCTCGCGCGTCGAGGCCGCGCCCTCGATCCCCAAGGACGCCGCGCTGGACCTGGCGCTGTTGGAGAGGGAGTTTGTTGCTGCGGAGGTTGAGTCGCGTATGTATATTTTCTTTCTTTATTACCTATGTATTATTTTGGGCCGAATCGGGTGTTTTGGATAAATTGGGTTGAGAATGAGGAAGATTACCATTTCTATCTACCAACAGGCCAACTCCATATCAAGTACAAAACGAAAGCGGGGAAAAAAAAGAAAAAAAAAAAGAATCTATCTAACATGCCATAAAACAGTCCGCGCCTCCATCCCCCGCTTCCGCCCCCTCTACGCCCGGCGCAACGCCCTCATCACCTCCAAACTAGCCAGCACCGACTTCTGGCCGCGCGTCTTCGCCAGCGCCCCCGCCGACATCGACAACTACATCCTGCCCTCTGACGCCGAGATCATCGGGCGCTGTCTGAAGAACGTCACCGTCGAGCGGCCCGGTGTCGATGAGGCGGGTAAGGGGGAGCCGCGCAATATCCGCTTCGTGTTTGAGTTTGATAATGGGGAGGAGAATGTGTGGTTTAGTGATGCGAAGGTTGTGAAGGAGTTTTGGTGGAGGAAGAGTGTTAGTAAGGGGGAGGAGGGGAGTGGGAGGAGGAGTGTGTGGGAGGGGCTGGTGTCGGAGCCTGTGAGGATTTCGTGGAGGAGTAAGGAGGTCGATCCGACCAAGGGGCTGTTGGATGCTGCGTGTGACCTTGCGGAGAAGGAGAAGAAGGTGGTGAAGAGTGGGGGCTTGGACAGCCTGAGTGCGGAGAAGAGGGTGGAGTTGCCTGAGTATGAGAAGTTGGTCAAGGAGGTGGAGAGGGTTGAGGCTGAGATGCAGGGGGAGCATGGGCATGACCATGACCATGAGCATGGTGAGGAGTGCGATGATAGCCCTGCGGGAATGAGCTTCTTTGCCTGGTTCGGATATCGGGGACGGGATATCTCCGCCGCAGCGTCCGAGGCCGCGAACAAGGATGATGACGAGTATTGGGCTGAGGTCGCCAAGGGCAAGAAGGAGAGCAAGAAGGAGGGCGAGGAGGATGACGATGAGGACGATGATGAGGATGCTGATGGGCTGATGGATGCGGAAATCTTCCCTGACGGCGATGATTTGGCCGTTGCGTTGAGCGAGGATCTCTGGGAAAATGCGCTCCAATATTACGGTACGTCCCGGTCAACCCCTGCTTTGTAGCGTCGTGCTAACCCGGTATAGTCCAATCGTTCGAGGTCGCGGATGACTTTGACTCGGATATTGACATGGGGATGCTCGGAAGCGACGACGAGGGATCCGACGAGGACGAGGCTGAGCGGCCCCGCAAGAAGGCCAAGGCTTAATTTGTCAATTCCGATTTCGATTCCCATTCGGAGGGTGGTTCGTTTCAGTTGCCGTTTGTTTCCTTTGTTCGCAACCAAAAAATATAGTTCCAGCCGTAATATTAGAGCACGATGACCAGAATCAGGAGAAGGATCAACACCATAATCAACACCGCGATGCAGCAACTTGACGCCGTATCTACATCGTATAGTCAGCATATCTTCTCCCATAAGAACACCCAAACAGAAGAGAAAAACCCACCCTCATTCCTCTTAATAATATGCCCAACCCTCCTCACCCCACTCTGCAACTTCCCCCCAACCCGATCCGCAAGCGTATCCACCTCCTTCAGCATCTCCGTCTGCTCCTCTAGCTCGCGCCCCATATCATCCGCCTGCTGCCTCAGATTGCCCACGGTCTGAAACACCCCGTCCAGCTGCTGATCCTGCTCGTGCATCATCTCCACCTGCCGCTGCTGCTCGAACTCGGAATAGTAGTCCGCGCCCCTCTCCTCGCCATTGAGTAGATGTTCATTATCCTGATCGAAATGCGACGGGCTGGGTAACGCGCCCGTCGTTGTTGTTGTTGTAGAGGTGGATATCGTCCGCTCCAGCTCTCCCCTCATCCCCTCGATTTCCCTCCCAACATCCTCGACGAGCTGGCGGCGCCGGCCTACCTCGTCCAGCTCGAGGCCGAAGCGGTAGGGATCGTGCTCGACGACGCGCACGCTCTCGATGAGGTCCTTGAGGTCGGCGGAGAGGTCTTGCAGGGTTGTTTCGAGCTCGGAGCGGGCCTGGAGGAGCTCGGGGTTCTTGGGGGAGGTGGCGAGGGAGCGGATGCGCTTGTAGGAGGCGAAGAGGGGACGGGTGGTTTGGAGGGCGGAGAGGACGTCGCTGTTGGCTGGTTAGTTGGGGCGGATGGGAGGGAATGGGAGGCGGGCTTACGCTTGGACTTGGAGGAAGGGGTCGGAGGGGGTGCCTGGGGGGGCTGCCATGGCTGTAACAGTATATATAGGCGTGCAATCGTGGCGGACACTGGATGGGACGAAGCGGGCGTAGATGAGGCTGTCTCTCTATCTTCGAGGAGGTTGATGTTGATGATGTTGGCTTGGACAGGGCTTGGCACGCTAACCCGTTAGTGTCGGAGTTAGCGCGGCTACTTCCGCGTTTTTCTTTTCGACTTCAACGACAGATTCAACGACGGACAAGGGGTGGACTGGGCTTATTCTTTCGCGTTCTCATATATTATATAGACTGTTTTCGTTTTCCAGTCCTCTACATCGTTTTCATTGAATACCCTCGTTCACACGCATCGCCAGATCCCCCGCAATGATACCCAAGACCCCGCTGCCCCTCTCCGCCGAGTGGGCAGACACCGACGCCTACGTAGAATCCCTCCTCTCCTTCGCCACGACCTCCAGCCTCTTCCGCAACCTCTGCGGAGGCATGCATATCCTTGATTTTCTCACCCGCGTGCCGGATCTCTACACAACCGTTCTCCCAGAAGAATGGCGGGTCTTCTTCGCCCACCATGAAATCGGACCCACCCTCGACCTGTTCATGAGAGAGGACATCCACGTCCTACAAGGCATGGTTGAAAAGCAGAGAAACGGCACAGAAATAGGATGGAGAGACGGCCCCGCGCCCCCGGCCAGCCTGGTCGAATACATCCACCAAATCCGCCGCCACTGTCTCCAGCGCGAATTCACCCCGCAGTCCCAATCGGAACAGCAAAACGGCCGTGAATCAATTCCCAGCCACATTGCCGTTGGGATGAAACCGAAAAAAAGCCACGAGGTTGCCAACTTTTCTCGCTACGTGGACTCGCTTGCGGCGCATGTCGGCCAGAACCGCGGCGAGGAGGTCTCGCATGTGGTCGATTTTGGGTCTGGGCAGAATTACCTGGGCCGCACGCTGGCGAGTCCGCTGTATAATCGACGGATAATTGCGATTGAGAGGAGGCATCATAATATTAGCGGGGCGATGGGGAAGGATGTTCATGCCAAGTTGAAGAAGAAGTTGGTTGTTTTGGGGGGGAAGAAGGGGAAGGGAAATGGTGAGGAGACGAATGGCGTTGCTACGGATGCGGATGTAGCTGCGAAGGTTGTGGTTGAGTTGGATTCAGATTCTGCTGTGTCCACTCCGAAGAATGAGGAGGTTCAGGATGCAAAGGCATTGGCTGAACAGGACAATCTGACGACGGTAGTTCATGTTTCAGGCGATAAGGAGTTGGATCCTACAGGCTGTGTTGATTGCTCCAATGGCCATACAGAGGAGGAGGAGGAATTTCAAGGATCAATGGACTACATTGAGCACGATATTCAAGACGGCTACCTGGAGCCCATAATCAAGCATGTCGTGGAGCCTACTCCCGCATCGAATAATCAAGACCAAAACCACTCCAACGGCACCCTTTCCAAGAACAGGCCCCCGCCCCGAGTCATGGTCATCTCCCTGCACTCCTGCGGCAACCTGGTCCACCACGGCATCCGCTCCCTAATCCTCAACCCCTCCGTCGTGGCCATCGCCATGATCGGCTGCTGCTACAACCTCATGACCGAACGCCTGGGACCAGTAACCTACAAACTGCCCATCCTACGCTCCCTCCACCCCCGCCTCGAAAGCACCTCGAAAGCCTACGACCCTCACGGCTTCCCCATGAGCAAACGCCTCGAAACGTACTCGCACGAGGGCGGCACGAGCATAAAATTAAACATCACTGCACGCATGATGGCCGTGCAGGCACCGTATAACTGGGGGCCAACAGACAGCGAGGCTTTCTTCACGCGACACTACTTCCGCGCCCTCCTCCAGCGCATCCTAGTAGATTACGGTGTCGTGCCGGTCCCAGGCAGCTCATCTGCCATCGGCGGCGTGTCCATGGAGGAAGAAATCGAGGTCTCCGGAACGCCGTTGATCGTCGGATCACTGCGCAAAGCCGCCTTCACCTCCTTCACTGCCTACGTGCGCGCAGCAATTGCGAAGCTCTCGCGCGACCCGCACTACGGGGCGGCGATACTCGAGAAGGTAGCTGGTCTATCTGATGAAACCCTAACGCGGTATGAAGCCGACTACGCCCCGACGAAGAAGAATCTCAGTGTTGTGTGGAGTTTGATGGCGTTTAGCGCGTCGGTGGTCGAATCGATCATTGTTACGGATCGGTGGTTGTATTTGAAGGAGCAGGAGGGGGTGAAGGAGGCGTGGGTGGAGACGGTGTTTGACTATGGGCTTAGTCCGAGGAATTTGGTCGTGGTGGGTGTTAAGGAGTGAGTGAGGGTGTTTTTCGAGCTATGATCATATCCAGCCAGAGGAGGTTGGTGGTCGGGTCTGTAGTGGCGGATGCACACAGCCCATTGATTGCTGTCTACCTCCAAACGACCAAGATACGAGCGAAAATGATTCTTGTGCGTACGAACAAACGGATACCCCATCAACATCTCTCCGTGTCAGAAAAGCACAACCCCCGCCTCCAGTCCCAACGCTCGGTTTGCCGTGGGAATACTATCAAATACAACCTCCTTTTCTTCTCCCCTGACAAGAAAGGTTAAACACCCGCGGCCAAGTGCCGTCACAAATCATCCGAACCCAACCATCTCCAACCGCCTACCCCTCCTTCTCCCCTCTTCCCCCAAGAGACATCGAAGACCAACAAGCCCCACGTAACATCAGGCCGGAGGGCGCGTCGCTGTACTACGAACACGTTCGGGGATATTGCATATCCAACGCATCCCAACCCCGGCATGGCTGACCAGCTAGCTACACCCTCATACGACGTCCGTTCGAGGAGGGTGGATGGCTGGCTTGCTGACTGACGGCTGAGGGAGGTCATTGCAGTACATGGCTTGCTATCTATTGGTCGTACGTAGAGTGTTTGTTGCATGTTGCACAGACAGGGGGCGGGGCGGGATAAGATCGGGAAAGGAGGGAGGGGCATCCGTTTCCGTGCTATATGGATGCGCAGATCTATATACTGCCCACATTAACCACATACATGGATAGTTCACGCTATAGACATAGCCGGTCGATAGGGTGTACGTCTTGGATTATCCCCAAGATACATAGAGCCATAGATAGAACAAATATAGAATAGAATAGAATATACACATAGATAGATTACCTTAATTATAGCCACCTGTAGCTACCCGACCCGACCCGACCCGGTCCTACCTAGCGATATTGTATTATATCACCGAAGAGACTAAAATAACCCATCCAATCCCAATCCCAATCCCACTACCTAACGCACTCACCCCCCCCCCCCCCCACCCCCCCACCAAACCCCCCCCCCCCCCCCCCCCGGGAATCCATCATCAAAGCTCCCCACCCCACCTCACCATATACATATACCATCCGGCCACCAAACAGAAAAACAGACAGAACACAGCATATATCCCCGTCCCCGTCCCCGTCCCCGTCCCCGTCCCGGCCCATCCCGCTCTCGCCTTTCCGCGCCCTGTGTTGCCTTGCTTTCATGAACCTGAACCGGGCGGGATGGGATGGGATGGGATGGGATGTGTCGGGGTTAATTAGTCGTACAAGTAGGGGTATCCAGCGTAAAGTTGTTTTTGATTCAACTACATACATATTCATATATATACAATCACATATATAGCCCAGAAGAGGTGTGCTAGCCTGACCCCACCATACTGGATTTTCATGGTCCACTGGAATGGTGCTCTGACAGCTCCAATGCTGTTATGTGAATTGGAGCCATCATATCACCATGGAAAGTGGATTTTACTGTGGAATCACTGTTCTCTGAAATCTAACATTGATATTCCATTTATGTTAAAGCTTTTGACCTGTATATATTAAAATCATGAAGGATTTTAACAATATGTGACTATTCTATGAAATTATAGACTACTACTGCTCTATTCTACTACCATTCTATGTGTCAGAGCAATGATATGCTAGTAAACCTCAATTTAATAGTATACTCACCATTCTCTAAAATATAATGTTAATATTTCATTAACAATTCATCTGGCATAATGCTCTAGCAAATATATTGGAGAGTAAATTACAATGGAGGCTAATTATCACACTGTCCTGTCATCATTCTATATGTCAGAGTAATGATATGATAGTAAACCTCAATTTAATAGTATACCTATTATTCTCCAAAATATAATGTTAATATTTTATTAACAATTTGTCTGGCACAATACTCTAGCAAATATATCAGAGAGTAAATTATAATGGAGGCTAATTACCACACCATCCTGCTACCATTCTACACATCAGAGCCATGGTATAACTATAGAGCATTGAATTTACTGTGTATATACCTACTCCTGAGGTAGAACTTTGATATTTCATTATATTTTCATTTTTAGAATAGGGAAATAATTAAAAAGAACATCTATTTATTGTATTATCCCTATCTATCTATCTAGAAAAAAGAAAAAGAAATCAAACTTCATATTCAAATCTGAAAAATCTAAAAGAACTTACCACCTGTCCTCTTTGTAGCATCTTCATCCTTTCCTCTGATCTCCAGAATCAACTGTGCCTCCCCCCCAGCTATCTCATCATTAGGTTTGTTGGAGTGAATGGGGGGAGCAGGCATCAAATGGGCACATCCATGGTAGTTTTCTATCTCTAATACTATTATAGGAAGAGAGGGGCTCTGACTCATATCAGCATTAAATTTGTTGAAACTCTTAATTGGAGTATTATAGTAGGTGAGGGGGAGGCAGCACTTTAGGCTAGGCAACTTCATCTCACTCTTCATGCTCATCTTCCATTTCACCTATATAAATAAGATATTAGTTAGTATAGGGTCATTCATATAGGATTTATAAAACATATTGAGTCTGGGTAATACTATACCTGTACATCCAGGCTGCAGACTCTATCTCCCAAGTTCTAAATTCCAAGTCTGATGGTGCTCAGATTTTTACCCACACCCTATTTTACAATTTATTAGCTATATTAATATAATAATTAAATGAGTCCACATACCTTGACTGTGTCAACTAAATTAACTATCTATTGGAGCTGTACTTTCTCAATTTCCCACTACTATTTAAGTTCAGAGGCAATCTTCTGCAGCACAGCAATCTTTTTGAATTTCATCTAGCTACTCTTAATATTACTAGCAACTGAGCTCTCTCTACTCATAGTAGGCTTCTTTTCAACTTTAAACTCCTTTTTGATAAGCTCTGCTAACTCTATCTTCACAGCATCCATATGATTATTGACATTCTTAGCATGGATAGACTTAATAAAGGGATTCAAGGCATTAAGGTAATTATTATGCAAGACCCATCTATTTCCAATCTACTCTAATATTTCCATAGGGACCTCAGTGCATATTTTTTTATCCTGCACATAATTACTGCAGGCATTCTTACTCCCAGAGAGCTTATCACAGGGTTAATTAAGATTCTTAGGATAGATATAGTTCATCACACAGTAGCAACACATAGAGACTTCCTGGATCTCAGTAGCTTCAGAATTCTCCTCTGGTCCAGGATCAGTTTTGCTGCCCCAGGTCTTATGAGAAGTGATAGAGGCAGAGGCAGCTTTTATTCAAGGCATCCTAAAGAAGTTATCAGTTCTCATATCTCTAAAATTTCAAGCTTCTTCAAGCATAATAACTACTTACTTGATATTTTGAAGTGAGAGAGGGGGGGAGGACATCTATATTAGTAGAGGAGAGAGGAATGAATGTAAAATCAGAGTTCTAACTGCATGTTTGAAGAAGAAAGAGGAAGAGGAAGAGGAAGAGGAAAAGATAGGTATTTTATAATAAATCAGATATTGCCTGATCATCCTGCCTGGCAACCAACACATCACTTTATTTACTTACTTCCAGTTCACCTCTAAAATCAACATCATCTCTTTTTATTTTCTATATACTGAACCAGCCAACTCAAATATAACTATAGAATGAGCTCATACTGATGTCTTTTAAGATAATATATGATATAGACCCTCACCATTTTCAGAATACACATACAAACTAGCTACTAACAGCTCCAAAATATATATATATAGATCTATGAAGTGAGTGCATACCAACAACAAAGAGTAGGTGTAGTAATTTCCCACACCTTTCATCATATCATTGAGATAGGTATTAGGAATGCTTTACAAATACTTCATTTTACTACCTAGCAGTAGCAAATATACTCAAATTAAACTAATACTATGTGGAAGATATATAGAAAGCAATTCAAAATGAATATATAATTACTCAGTTGAAAATCCCTACTCATGCATTTTCTTCAACCATGTATTAGAATTATCTCCTCCACAATAAAACCATTAAATCCTTTATTCTCTATTCAATACATTCAGCTCTGTAATCAGCAATTCATTTTATCCTGATTTTCACACAAAAAATATGCTCTAAAAATGCACCCAGTGCTATCAATCCACATCCTACATCTAAAGTCATAGATTATACCTTATAAAGTCACAGATCCTATCTGTCCTGAGATGGAGACAAAGCATATTTTTTTCTTCATAGCCTTTTTAACTTCAGAATTGGACTTTCATTTCTTTTCAGATTTTCAATGGGTAATCAGCTCTGCAAAGTTTCTCTAGCCTACATCACTGTATTGTTCTGCAGAGGCCATATAGTCCTAAAAATCAATAACTTCATTTCATATTTCAATTTGAATACATCTATTCTCATCTCTTTCAACTAGATCATCCCACAGCTTAATCTGGGTAGCAAGATTCATATATATTTCTAGGTGAGGTATAAGCTATTGATCTCCAGGATTGCAGGTGCTGACACATACATTTGATATATTATTATCCTATGGAATTGGACTATTCATAGTTCAGGATCAGCCCAGTCTAATAGAACACCTGATAAAACTTATCTAAAGTGAACCTCTGAAAGAAATGCTGAAAGATACCCTCCTCATCAGTGCAGTTATACATGTCACATTCCAAATGGCTAGCTTTATTCAGCTCTTTTTCCTACCAGACATATTCCTATGATAAAACCAACAGGTTAGCAGTTTATTTCAACTTTGGAATATTTATAGATAGTGTTGACTACACAGCTCAGCACTATAATATTTCCTATTCAATTCAAGTCAGAGCTTTATTAACTGATCATAAGCACTCTGAATCCTCATTGGTGATCCTACCAAACACCCTGTATATAAAATGGCTGATTATTAATTTCTATAGTTGATAATCAGGTTAGTATCCAGAGTCATCATCTCTAAAATTCATTTCCATGCTCATCATAATGATATTCTTCTAAAATTATCAATTAGCTTATATTTTATATTTCTCTATCTATCATCAAATCTCCATCAATCCTCTCTAGATTTATCTTAACCCACAGCCAACTTCAGCTGGATTTTCAGTTGGATTCCACTAGGTATCTGGGTTAACTCTTATCTTCATATAGCTAAGTGTCTTGCATTTCTACATTCAAAAATTGTCAAATGCATCATTTTGTGCTGCAGTCTACATATACAATTCATAACTGTAACTTCAAAATACCTGCAATATCAGTTCATCTACTTTCCTGAAGAATGTAAGGAGATATGACCATCTTGTCTACCATTAAAGGTCTTTCTCCCATGTGTGATTCATCTGCTCATAGGACCCCAATACAACCTGATTGCACTATCCATTGGAATTAGAGGATATGCTGCTCATACAATTCTAGCTTTCTATTAATATGCTGTTGCTTCTAGTAAGTACAGGGTCTATAGGAGGAAGCCCATCCCCCTAGCTATTAGGCTACTTCTGGTTAGCAATATATTCATAAAGTTCTTATTTGTAGAATAGAAACTAACCATACTACTCAATTCTAAACTAAAGGAGTTAATGGTAGATATGGCTAGATAGTGGGTAGGCTAGGTAATGATATGAAAATGAAATTATATCTAATAGAGAAGGAAACCTGTAGATAATGAAAGGAAATGAAAAAGATTAAAGTTTATAGTTCTACTAGATAACATGACTTGAGACCTCTATTTTTAGAGGCACATTTAGTATGCATTTAGCCCCATTTCTTTTTTCAGAGCTATCATATTCATACTCCTTTTCCAATTTTCCCATTTTTTCCTCTAAAAAAATCCAACCTGTAATATGGCCATCTATAGCCTTCACCATCTTAGAAAACACACCCTTCATGAAGCAAACAAGCACTCAGCTTCAAGAGGCTAACATCCAAAATCATCACAGGACACCTTCAAAAACTATATCAATACTGATATAAATAATCTAACATTTAATCATGACATGGAATCTTGAGATTTTATGTCAGAGCCCATACCAGGTGATGTAGAGGTATATATTTATATTCTGATTCAATTATTTACTTGATCTTTTAACTTAGAAAATCAGGCAACAGATCAACTCAACCAGCCCACTAAAAATAATGATAATAGGGATGCTACATACTCCAACAATGAGCTCTACAAACCAAATGAGGAAGTAAACACAATATATTGGCTTCTAAACACTGCTCAGGCAGCTCATAAATTGGCTGATGATGAATATACCATGAATGATAATATTAACAACAATATGGATTATTATACTGAGACTGAGGAGGATAAAATGGACAATATCAATACTACATCCAAACATCCTCTGAGGGCCCAAGAGGCCAGAAACTCTGAGGTTCAAGAGGTTAATTCCTCTAATCCAACTATTCAAGGTAATAATCTAATAATCTCATCACACATCAATGGTAAAGCTAATTATATTTACATAGTCAATAACCCTGTGGAGCTTCTTATTCATAAACAGGATAAGGATTGTATGGATCCTTTTACAACAGCCTTCACTTTATGGACAGAGTCTGCTGAGATATCTCAAGAGCTATATCAGTTATTACTGTAGATTCTTCAGACTCTGAAGGATATCACTCCAATTCATAACCTCCCCAATGAACTATTAAATCTAAAAAAGAAATATAGGGTACAGTTCCCAATTCTTTCACTACATCACACACAGATTCTGATTATCTCTTCAGATCAGATGCCAACATTCTCTCATGCTGAAAAATACCTTACCAATCATATATTGATGTCCTTATACTTCCAAGACATGATCTTATTGGTGTTAAGGCTTGTTAAGTCCCAGAGGTTTCAACAGCACATGCATATTAGGATGGCAGAAGTTGTTGACTCCTCTATGAAACTATAGCACTCATATAGCTGGAGAAGCTCAATTAAATACTGCTCCAGGGAATTTACCTTGTATTTTTCCACCAGTAAACCAATTTTCCCCTCTAATTTCATATAGTACTAGTGTGAAAACAATAAATGTCCATGTAGACAACCAGACAAGACTAACTTCAACTATATGGGTAGAATGCAATTTATTAGAAAGGATAGACAGGAGACATTCCTATATTTTAATAGGACTATTTTGCAGATTCAATCTACCATGCAGTACTCAACTCTAAATGTAGAAGAATCTAATTTTCAGAGTCCTCATCTACCCTTTCATTAATATGAGATAATTTTGATTGAGAGCAACATATTGAATATCATTCTGGCAAGCTCTGTTCTATCCAGAGCCTACATCTTTATTGATTATACCTTTAATGAAATCAACAACACCTTCCCAACTGAGAATTCCACTTCTGATCTTTTTCTTTGAAGGGTTCTCTATTTGGCTTCAGCCACTACTCAGCCATACTGCAGATCAACACTAATATATAGAGAGCTAGAGATTGCAGTTCATAGGAGGAAGTTCTTAAAGAATATCTTTACTAGAGAGTAGAAAGTATTGTCCCTTCCTTATCAGCTTTTTATTGATGGGTTTAGCCTCTATTAGAATATATATCAGAGTTTAATGGGTATGTACTGGATTTCAGCTCTGAGTGCAGCTGAACACAAGAAGTATAATAATCTATTTATAGTGACATTCAGTTCACATGGTATAAACTTTTCAGATACTGTCAGAGCCTTATCTCCTGGATTTCTATAGTTAGACAGTGAGAGTATTCTAATTAACATTAATGGTGATACCATTCAGGTCATTTCTTCCTACTTATCATTTATCAGTGACATGTCATAGCAGAATGGGAATGCCAGTATTAAAGGCCTAAATGCAGAGTACTCATGTTGAAGCTGTCTAGTTAGGAATCAAAAGAGATCAGATTTGTCATTTGATATCATTCAAAATGAGTACTATCACTATGATACTCAATAGGTCTGATGCCAGGCAGAGAGTGCTTCAAACCTGATAAAGAGAAAGAAGCTATAGTAGAAGAGTGGATTGGTAGACAACAACTCTTATCTATTTAAGATATGCTTAAGTTTAAATCTGATTACATTCTTCCCATCCAATCCTACACACAGTAAGTATTCAGGGATTTCAAAAATGGCTCATTCTATGCTGGTAGAATCAGTATTAACTCCAGTCAGAAAGACTGAGTATCTCTAAATATTGTAGATCTTTTCTTTTCCTCAAGAATGAGCATGCTTATAGTTACCTCTTACCCATCTAGAGAAGTACTAACTGTAAGAGCATGCTTAGGCATCCATTCTGATACTACTTATATTACAATGTGGCCTTAAATGTTTATGGCTTAAAGATTAAATCCATAAAGCACTCCTACTGGCATTCTCAAAACTCAGCACCTCAGCAGTGAACTTAACTATTAACATATTTATAGTAATTACAAGAAGTAATTCAATCTTGCTATTACATAATCCAGCTGTTTATGACCCAAAAGAAATCTAATAAATCATTATCACTACTCATTAATACCTATAGTTCTTCCTAGATGCAGCAGTAAATACAGTACAATGAGCTCAGACTCCTTCTCATACAGGGTTAGTAAGTTAGAGTCAACAAGCATCCCCAGCACTGAGTCAGGTATTAGTATCAATCAGACTAGATGGATATTCTACCTTTATCACAGCAGAAGATTCAGAGCAAGACTTAGCTCTCTCTACAAAAAAAGGTGCATTCTTTATTAGAATGAAAAACCAACTAAATATGCATATCAGACTACACTATATCAATGAAATCAGGAAATATGGAACTACCAACAACAGTAACATGTTAATGGGGGAGGATAAATATAGAGATTATAAACAATTAGTCTATCATACAAATCATCATGACATTGAAAAGATATTATTTTAATAGGAGAGTTTTCATCAGACAGTTCAGCTTACTTTTCATGGTACATTTAACAACTCTCAGCCAGAACTTGGAGAGAGGTTAAGGAAAATCTATGAACATTATCTCACTCTTCTGACTAATCTGATTCAGGTTGATGACTATAAATTCAATAATGTTCTTTCAATCAATAAATCATATGTGCTGGAGAACCTTCCAGATCATATCTGGAAATCCCTGCAGATGAACCTTATATCTTTACTGTCACCAAAGAATGGCATGGATATACTGGGAATTCCAATAAATCAGATATCAAACCTTCCAAATGTTCATTCATTCCTTTAAAAACTAAGATAGATATACAGTCTTGACTGGAATAAACCATCTATTCTGGAACCAGAGCCAAGGCTACTCCAATTTTACTGAAAAATTACTTTTATACCTAAGTACCATCTCTTATTCTCATTAGGACACTGTTGATTATATGCTTATTTATTATACAGTAATGAAACCTGTCAGATAACACTCATACAAGAGGATGTTATTAAATATAGAAATTCAAAAATTAATTAGATTCAAGCTATTTTTATCTATAACTTATATGAATATGGTGATCAGGTCTTTTTTACAGTCATATTAGTGAGTCCAACTGGGTCTAATAGGTTATTAGGCCTATCAATTCTAAGTGATGATTCTGGGGATTACACAATAATCAGCCTTCCTGCTGTGTGGAAACCAAGTCTCTATATTATACTGATCTGATATAAGTCTAGGAGCAGGTTGCAATATAGCCCTGAAGACATCAAGCTTTTACACTGTACATGGGATGTGTCATTTTTTTAGCTGCTTTTAAATCCTAAAATCCTCTTTAGTAGCAATCAATGAGTTAATCTATTACCCTATGCATAACCATTCTCTTCTTAATAATGCACTCAGAAGTAGGAGACTTCTGCATCAACACCTGCTCAGTATGATAGTCCATCTAGTGCATCTTACAGGCAAGGTTCACTAATAAGCTCTCCTATGCAATCTCATGCAACAAGCTCAGGGCAGACCTCAATGTCTCCCACAATGAGTAGCATTCAGGGCTAAATGCAGAGCAACACCCCTACCTATGATTTAGCACTTAACTCTATAAATATCCTAAAGATCACTGATATGTGTTATAACATTGATTTACCAAGCAATCTAGTGCTCAACCCAGTAAATATTCTAAAGATGACTGATATGTGTCATAACATTGATCTATCAAGTGATGCCTATAGACTCAATGGAGAGGCCTATATTAGGTTCAATTTCTGAAAGATATTTCTATGATAGTGAGTGTGGGCTAATATACCTAGTTCTATGAGATGAGACTGAATATCCAGGAAATGAAAGTGTGCTATGAAGGTATATTAGTATATAAAAGAGGTATATTTCACTACTAGGTAAGTTAATATTTCCCATTCACCTGCATTGCATCCCAATCACCAAGGGTATTCTCTCTATATAATGACTGTCAGAGCTGATGTTTCCCATTCACCCACATTGCATTCAAATCATCAAGGGTATTCCCCCCTATATAATGACTGTTGGAGCTAATATTTCCCATTCACCTATATTGCATTCAAAATCATTAAGGGTATTTTCTACCTAGCCTTCTTTTCTCTACCTATATCTATTCTGCACCTGTGCTGACACCATCAATCTATTTTCTTTCTCTTTTGGTAGACTACTTGCAAGTTATTACATCCACTAAAAATGAATGCCTGTACAGACTCACTGCAACCTGGACTGCTATCTATCATCAACCTGGGCTGCCACCCATTATCAACCTGGGCCATCACTCATTGTCAACCTGGGCTGCTGCCCATTATCAAAACCAGTGGTTAAGAGATGTGAAGAACCTGAAGATGAAGTCAAAAGCTGCACTAGTTATAATTAGTGTTGTTAGAAGCATAGGAGCCAGTAAATTATCATTAATAAATATAATTCTTAATAAAGAATGTTTTATCCCAATCAATAGCATGCACATCTGCACTGCCATCATTACTGAGATCTCATTTAATTATAGACTCTAAAAGTACAGAGCAGCAATCAAGTTCATTTCTCCTGCAGAGTGGGAAAAGAAACTTAAACTTATTTTTAATGAGATTTAGACCCACTACAATGAAGGATAATATCAGAATGATTCTAATATTACAATTATCATTGTAAGAGTGGAGGTAGTATACTCTGGTATGAAAGACATTATAACATTATTCATTAAAGAACTGATGAAACAAGATAGTGTCTGTAGTATTCTAGGAAAGACAATTGAATTCACTGTAAATGATTCAGCTCAACTTCATACTCAACTTCAGCTGTATTTAGATTGAGAGATGTGGAGAACAGTGTCTGCAGCATTCTAGTTCATTTTGGTGGGTATCTCCCCCTATACCATGATTGTCAGAGCTGACATTTCAATGTATAAAGAGGTAATCAGGTGCATTTATTCAGTATAGTGGGAATTTACTTGAATGCCCAATCAACAGGAAGTGTGCCACAGAGATTTATTAGTATATAAAAGAGGTATATTCCATCACTGAGAAATCTGAGAGCTGCTAGAGAAATGAACCTGATTGCTACTCTATACTTCTCAGATTCATAGTTGAATGATATCTCAGTAATAACAGTAGTGCAGGCACACACCTAGACCACCATTATTATCAAGATATTATTTAATTATGAACTCAAGAAGTATAGAGCTGCAATCAGATTCATTTCTCCAGCAGAGTGGGAAAGAGAACACTTATTTTTAGTGAGTATCTCCCTATATATCATACTTATTAGAGCTGATATTTCCTTTCCAAGGTTCTTTGCTTTCCTGATATTACCAGATGTGAGATCATTACCCAAGCAAACATCACCTCAATCCTCAAACCTCTGAATGGCAACATCACCTCAATTCTCAAACCTCTAAATGATAATATCACCTTGATCCTCACCCCTCAAATTAATTATCAGAGCTGATTTTTCTTTGCTTGTAGCAGCTTTACCCTGTTAATAGCAGCAATGATGGTAGCTATAGATCAATTTGATGAATACACTACTAAATGTGAAATTAATGATGAATGCCTCTGAAAGAATGTATATTTAGACTAGGAATTACTTTATAATCAGACTGTAGTCAAACAGTGATCTAATTATACTCTAATCATATTATAACTATGTTTAAACCATGCTCTAATGCTCTGACTGTGTTATCATAGTGTTTATATGATGATTCTATCATGTCTAAACCATGCTCTAGTCCTCCAACTGTGCTACTACAGTGATTACATGATGGTTCCATGGTAGTCATCACCATATTTATATGAGAACATTAAATATAATGTAGTCAGAGTGCTATTACAGTCAGAGTACTATTACAGTTGGAGTATTATAGTAGTTAGAGTGTTATCACAGTCAGAGTGTTATTACAGTCAGAGTGTTATCATAGTTGAAGTGTTATATATATATAAACATTAATGGAGCATTACATGAAGCATGGTAGTAGTCAGGGCATTATATATATATAAATGTGGATGGAGCATTACATGGAGTATTGCAGAAACATTATATTATATGGAGCATAATTGGAGCACTTTATGAAGCATAGTCAGAGTGTTTCATGAAGCATAGTTATAATATTACAATATATTTACATGGTTCTTTAGTTTACATGCTCTGAAAATAGTGATAATATCATCACAGATGTTAATTTCAGAGCACTCTATTGGAGCAATGGTGTTTACATGGTGAATTCATGGTGGAATAGTCTCATGAAAATCTGATATGGTAGGCACTGAGGCAGGGACTCAAACCCCATTTTACTGCTCTTCTGTATATATTGTTATCAGCAGCAGACCAGTACCTCAACCTCTGCAATGAAAAGGCCTAGGTAGCCTGCTGCCATCAGGACTCTTTCAGTCATCCTATATCAACCTAGTCCACTTGATCCTCTGATTCAACTATTGTCATTCTGTTACATCTCTCCAGGTCAGTAATCCTTGATCCTTTAACTACCTTAATATATCTAGGATGTTCTCCTCACATCTCAGAGAAGACCTTAGAGTTCAGCTGAGGGGTCCAGTATCTTTCATTAAGGCTTATTATTCTCTCTGTTATGATTAGGTTCCTCATGAAAAGTCTATAATAGGTGGTAGCTGCATCTAGTTCCCAGTACATATTACCTAGATTTCATGAGAATGAGAAATACACCTTCCATATCACCTAGACTACTATTATATATAGAACCTGTTATCTCCTAGCCAGGGCCTTTCTACTTACTGGTGGAATGGCCATCAGTGCTATCATCTCATTTCTTAAGGTAGAGGGTCTCATGGGGACTAGCAGGACAAATAGCTTCTATATCTCTACTGTCTCCTCCCACACCTCTTTGGCTACTGCACAGTTGATCCACACATGGCAGATTAATAGGTTAGAGCTATGAATAGAGCAATTATGAGTAGTTGAATTGATTTATATTAGCTTTAATTCTATTAGTATTTTATTATGTAGTAGATGCTAGATCAGGTCCTCAGCTTTGAGTGTGTGGATCTACCTCCTTGTCATTCTCCATAGCTAGCTAGGAAAAGCTGTCAGTTCAGTTGATTCTTTAAAAGCATTAAGAGGCTCTAGGGTCTAGCTACTATAATCTATATCAACTAGGTGTTTGCCCAGGATAATCTGATGTGCTACTCTATAAGTAGCCTTCTCAATTAGTATCTTACTAGCCAAGTACTTTACAGCTAGTCTTAAAGGCCTTGCCCATATAGGTGCTTCTTGGTTAAAATATCATCACCATTCTTAGGAGAGGCCCCTAATTATTAGTATGATTATCCTAACTACTCTCCCCTTCATATTCTGAGGGAAGGATGAGAGCACCTTGGGTTTGCCAGTTCAGAAGTCTCAGATGTTATCTATATAATACATATTATAGGTTTAGAGTTCTCTTTAAATTTCTGAACTCTATTTCCTCAGTTTTCTCCTAGTAGTAGTTTCAATTAGAGGGTAATATTAGAAGTAGACACTCAGCAACTCAGGCCCAGATCTAGACTATTAAGGTGTAAAGAGCTCAGTAAACTTAGTATTATTTAGTTTCCTTCAGATCATCCATAAGTTCTTAACATTACTCAGCCAGTTAGATTTACTACTTAATTACTGAAATCATAGCTGTATAACTATTAGTTCTAGAATCTTATTTATATTTCTTATTACTAAGCTAATCATCATCTCTCTTACAAGCTAAATTTAGAGGAGATTAAAATAAATTAAAGCTCTATTCATCATGAAGATTATTAAGGTCTTAATTATAGATTCTAAATTCATACATCTCATTCCTTCATTCTTAATCTCTAGGTATGCATGCAGGTCCCCCATTGTCCTATACTTCTTATTATTTTATATTAGATGGTAGTATTCTGCCTGAAGCTTCTTCTTATACTCTCTGAGAATAGCAATGAATCTCAGCACAAATTGGAAAATAAACATTAAGAGGGTATTAGCTACTAGCACCTTACCCTTAATTAACATGTGAAACTAAATTTATTTATTAGTAATACTTGCCATTGTCTTTATGATCTCAGACTAAAGTTTTCTAATCATAGAGTTACAGTTTAATCCTACTGGTACACCTAGGTGTATATGCATCTCACTGGGGGGAATTACTAAGATACCTGCTATTTCCAGGGATACCTCTAGTTCAATCAGCTTTATCTTATCCTAGTTGATTCTCACCTCACTAATTATCATGTAGGTTTTCAGTATCTTCCTCAGAGCTTCTACCTCTACTTAGTTCTATAGGAACACAGCTGTGTCATTAGTGTATAGTATGATCTTTATACACTTATTGCCTATAAATATCTTATGGATCTGGGGGGAGTTTATTATAGCTTGGGCCAGGGCCTCAATCATAACTATATATAAAGAGTAGCTTATAGGGTCATTTTGATGCACATCACATCTTACTGGGACCTATTAACTCCTATATCTATTTATATATATTATAATTAAGGCACTCTCACAGAATTATTTTAATAGGTCAATAAATTTCTCTGTAACCCTTATTACTCACAGAACTACTCACATGAAGAGGTAACTAATCTAGTTATAAATTTTCTCCTGGTTTAGAAATAAGATCCCAGGCCTATCACTCTCTATTCTTACTAATACATACTATATCATTTAGACATTGTCATCTATAAGTCTCTTTCCCAGGAAGGCTATTTAGTACTTTTTAATAAGAGGTGTAAGCATCTTGACCAACCAGGTCATTATTATCTCAGTGAGGATTTTATAATCCATATTTACTATTATTAAAGGCTAATAATTCTTTAGCTTCATTCTATCCTCCTTCTTATGAAGTAGGGTTAAAATCCCCTTAATTTAATCCTTCCCCACTGAAATCCCATTCAGTATGTCATTATACACTCTGATTAGAATTTTTACTAATAAGAGGAGCTCATCTTCATCAGTCTCAGTGGTCAGCAGTTTTTTATAGAGTTTATTAGGCAAGTCATCTATACTAGGAAACTTTCTCAGGGCTAATCAGTAGATGGATGCTATAATCTCTCTTTTAAAGACTCTCTATATTAGAGAGTCAGCCTGCTGTGTGCTTATTCTTATCAAGTTTTAATATAGCATTTTAATGGCCTGAGCATCAGAGTCCTTATCCACAAATAGGTTCTTATAGAAGGCTACTATAGCATTCAGAATCCCTTTCAACCTAGTCCTTACTCTACTATATCTATCCTCTAAGGCCTTAATGCCCATCTGGGAGTTCAGCTTTACTTTAAAGAAGAACTACCTGAAGGGGCACTCATCAAGGAGGGAGTACTTAGCTATTATCATATAGATATAGCTCTTATATGATCATTTCTTCAGGTATTATTCCTAAAGGTTAATAGCTGCTAGCTTGATCTCTATTACATCAGCTTCTTTCCTCTCATCAGCCTGTCATCTCCAGAGCTTCTTCCTTTAGCACTTAAGTCTGATGTATAGTTTCTTCTGAGCCTTAAATATCTAGACTTCCTCTTACTAAATGAACTTCTTAATTTTTATTTTGATGTTCATTCAGATGTTCATTCATTCTTAAGATAGCTACTTAGTTCTTAGTACTTCAGCTATAAGAGCCTGGCATTTCATTATTACTTTTTTAAACTGCAGGGTCTAGGTTCTGAGCTACTACTGTGATGGGAATCTGCTGTTGGGTTGGATCAATTTTTCACTGAGGCTTTTTACTGCCAAGTACAGCCATGAAGATAGATATTTTCCTTTTATTACAAGACTTCATCTGTTCATTCATGGATTTCTCATGCATGTGTATGCTTCTTTAAGATAGATCTTTTGTTTCTTTTGTGTGTTGCCTTATCATTCTATTACTGTGTTATTTTGTACTATAGATTGCTAATATATTCCTCTGCTTCAACATTGATATCAATTCTTTTCTTATATTTGCTGCTGCCCTGTTTGGTGCTGCCTGACATGCACACCCTGTCCCTGCTTCACTACCTTCCTGGTTCTCTATCAATCTGTATGAGAGCATCCAGGTAGAACTAAGTTACATGATAATTAGTATTCAGGCCTGTAACCTTAATATTCTAATCATCAGAATCTACCATCCAATCTTATCTTAAGTAGATCCTATCAATTTAAAATATCTCCTCTTAACCTCTATAAAAGAAATAAGTAGTAATATGAGAGTTCTAGTATCTCTAGCCATCTATCAAGCTATTAAGACCTCCCAGATGAGTCAGCAGTTTATTTGCCTAGTACTTTCTAGCAGCTAGTATCAACCAGCTAAATTTAACATTTAGCTTGATCACAGCCTTATTCCAGTCCCCACTAATAATATTACATTCTAGAGGCAGTGGGTGCCTTTCAAAGTATTCATTTATCTCATTTAGCCACTGAGTGCAGTCAGCTGCCTCTATAGGAGTATAGATGTTTCCTATAACTAGAGGTTTTCCTCTAATTTTGAGCCTGCAGACAAGTAGGCATCCTTTAGCATCCTTATAGAGGATATATTTATTCTTCTCATTAGGGTTCAGCTCAGAGTGCTAGTCTGACATTCTTATATTAATTAGTATCATTATCTCCCCTCTTATACTAGTTTTATGAGCTGAGATTAATACCAGAGGATATTAGTTCTCTAGCTCACTAGTTAGCTCTAAGGAGAGAAAAGCCTCCTATATTAGTATAATATCAATATCCTCACTTTACATCATGTAATAGGTACTCACAAAATGGGCAGAATCCTGCAAAAAGTGCATATTAATTAAGACTATTTTAATTCTATTCATTAAAATTTCCTTAGAATCTCTGGCTTATCCTTAAGGAGTACTGCTAGATGGATATCTCCTTTTACTATAAAAGGTTACAGTATTGAGCATTTCAAAATGAAATAATTATCATTTTGTCTGCTATTTACTATGCACAGTTTGCATATAAAGGCCAGGTTTGCTGCTCTGAATAAGACCTTAATGAGGTTGAAGAAGGCTGGAGATAGGTCTTTCAGAAGTATCTCTAGCAAGTAAAAGCTGATAGTATCTCAGAAAGCTAAGATAACTTTCTCTCTCCTCACATTATGATATTTCTACTTTTTCAGTCAAAATTGCAGGTCCTCCTTTAAGATCTCCTCTACCCTTATTAGGTGTCTAGCCATCTCTACCTCTATCATACCTTTTGTGCTTGAGGCCATGAAGACCTGGGCCCCCCTAGTCTGATATTTAGATATTAAGACCTTGTAACTCAGCAGGATGAGCCTTAATTTAGATACTCTATCTACTATCTCTTAGTTGATATATTAGATTAATTAGCTCTTAAAATTATATAAATATATAGTTATAATTTTCTTAGTATTAAGTGCCTTACTCTCTATTAGAGCATTCATCATATCTATCAGATCAACCTTGCCTGGGCCCCTCAGCTCATTTAAAAGCTACATATAGAGGTAGAACCTATTAGTATAGTAGCTAGACATCTTAGAATGCCCTGTTGATTATTTACTACATTTACTTAGAGTAACCTTTAGAGATAGATCTAAGGAAGTAGTTAGCACTTTCTTAAGTTTCTGCACTGAGGCTTTTTTGTTTGAGGTAGTTAGGGTAATAATAGTTATTTTTTAGAGAAATATTAATAGGTCTCTTTTTAATTTCTAGAAGCCCCTTTTAGAGCTTGACTTGCTAGCTATCAGTAAGAATATCACCCTCTTCTGAGTAATATAAGGGGTGGCCATAAAGGTACTCATAATAGCAGTAGCTGGAGTGCCAGGTACCAGGGCATTATTCTTAAAGAGAACTGGGATTTGTTAGTGTTTATTGTCAATCTTCATCATTATTTTATCCCAGTTCACATCAGTCTCTAGGAGGACTATATTCTCCTCCTCATCTTTCTTAGCTTCTTTAAGCTTTTTATTCTCCTTCTTCTTTTTCTTCCACATATTTTTTTTAGCTTTATACTTACTCTCATCTTCAACCTTCTCTACCCAATCAAAGTTAGTTGGGTCATCTGGAAACTCTATATTTTCATTAAATACCACTTGAGACATACTTATCTCTAAATTATATACACCCTCCTGATCATTTATTACCAGTCTATTAGAATTAGAGCTTGTAGCTCCCATCTCAGTCTCCATGTTATTATAATTCATTATGAGTGTATTATTAGTCAGTGCAAGTAAGTAGGATGTTGTTCTGATTGTTTGCTTTTCATGAAGATTTAAAGGTGTTTTCAATATATACTAGTTGGTGGTGCATTATCAAGCCTTTGATCCCCACCCAGGGCAGCATTTTATTAGAGGGTCAAGTGAAAAATTTTCACCTCCCCCCCTGCCTGCTCACTGCCCATCTG
Organism: Onygenales sp. PD_40; assembly: GCA_032988205.1. Lineage (NCBI taxonomy): Eukaryota > Fungi > Ascomycota > Eurotiomycetes > Onygenales > Onygenales sp. PD_40. Next base: position 96,674 of record JANTQD010000039.1, read on the forward strand.
AGAGGACACATCATGCAGATAGCAGTCAAGGGGGGCCTCAGTATCCCTCATAGAAGACATGAAAGGGTCAGAGCCAGAGGCATCAGATTCATCCCAGAGTGAGAGTTTATTGGTTGCAACTGTTTTGTTTTTCTTCAGGCTACTCTCCTGATAGTTCATGGCTGTCCAGTACTCATCCCTCAGAGCCTCCACATAAAGGCATTGCAAATAGGCTCAAGAACATGCTCCTCACAATGCTGGGGAGCATGCCCAGAGAGCAAGTATCAGTAGAACTCCCAGGATGTCTGCAGAAGATGAGATAGAAGCCATAGAGATTGAATCCTCAGAGAGGACCCAAGCAGCTGCTGTCTGCTTGCCCTCCTGGGGAGTAGGGATATCGTTACACTTGATGTATAATTTAGTTCTGGATAATTTGGATGTTATGTGGTGGATTTGTAAGGCCTGTTGAGGGGGGGGGGAGGATAGATTGAGATTGATTATATATTCTGTGTTTCTGTTCTACTTGGTTGGCTTTTTCGTATCCCATATTATTATCAAAGATAGGGGGCCCGGGGGGGGGGGTTCATCTTGTGGTACCAGCTGGTCATACTCGTGCTGAGAAGGAGATAGCAGGCGAATGGAAGGGTCCGGTGCTCTGGAACATGCATACATATCTGGCTAGGGGAGGGGATAGCAAGCCCCAACCCTTTCGGATCTGTGGCTGGTGGGATACGATAGGCCTTGAAGCCCGCGCTCCTCTGATTCTAGAAGCGGGAGTTGGCCTTGGGATGCGGCGTGCCTGGCAGATTTTCGTATCTTTCTCCCGCTAATAATGTGGCGGTTAGTCACCTCACTCACCGCCGGGGGTTGGAGATATGCCATCCCCAAGCTAAGAATGTTGGTAGTGGCACGCGCATAATGGAATAGAAACGGTCGTATGGAATCCCCTGTCCCGGATCGCTAGTAAAAGCCCGAACTATACGACGATCACATAATCTGCTGGAGAGTAGCGCAGATCATATCGCCTCTCAGCTCTGGTGGTGATGGAGTACATGGCCTACCGGGACGAGGCGTCACTGCATTTGTAGGGCTTTGCCAGACTAGCATCCATATTTTCTAGTCTGTGGATATGCCAGAAGGCACCAGAATCTCCATCTTCTATAAGGGGCAGAGTACATTGACCAATAGATAAGAGCGTCATTGGGCATATCTCAAGGGATATGAGGCCGTTGAAGCTATCCTGCATTCCACACCCCGGCACTGCTCTCCCTCCCCAGTGGGCGAGCCACCAGGGCGGTTTGCGATGCGCCGCCGAAAACGGCGCGATGACTCACGACTATTACCAGATACTCGTAGTTCTGAAAGGCTTATTAGCCTTTGCGTACCTGGGGGTCGGGCGTGGCAAGACCGCTGCCAGAAACCTTCGGTGGAGCTCAATCGCGAAGCACCGTGTGGATAACCAGTCTTGAGATCAGAGAGTTTATATTGGTCCCGACATATCAGTCAGGCGTCCCTTTGCCGTGGACCGACCCTGAGCCATAACCATGGGCCGTCCGGAGCAGTGGTGTCTTGAACCATGGGGTTGACCAGGTCCTTGGGAATTTCCCCCCCTGGTTCCCATTTTCTGCTATCAAATAGCTGTCAACATCCGCAGCACGTGCAGGTCGCGGACTTCGCCTTTTCCATCGCGGGCGTCTCGAGTGGAAGCAGAAGTGTGTTTGGGACGAGAAATGGGAATGGGTTGGCGGCTCGTATCAAGCCAGACTAGGGATTCGACTATTTTAGTCGCGCGGGAAGCAAGTGGAAGGGCCGTATTCGGCAACATCCTGGACTCTGGCGGCTACTTTATTTCAACCTCAACTCCGCCAGTCGACGACGAGGACGGAGATGCGTTCAACCCGCGGTGGTACAGACGTTGAGGGGACCGGTTTGCGCTCTCTGGCCGCCGAAAGACGCAGCTCGCAGATGGAGTTGTCCCTGGTGCCGTTCCACCTCCCAAGACTTTGTCCAAGACCTGCAATTTCCAGGGTGCCCCTCTTCCACAACTCTCGGCACAAGCGTTGGGAAAACTGTTGTCTGCCAAGTCGTCCAAGACTCGAGGACACCGTGATATCTCGCTTGCAAGTTGCTATCCACGGAATCCTACATACGCCCCGCCTCTCCCAGCCGCGCCAAGGTGTCTCCTAAAGGCTAGTGAAATGACGAGAGTTGTGGATTGCTCTGTCTTTTATCTCGCGAGGAGCGGCATTCGGTATTCACTGGTGGCAGAAGCTCAAAACCTCCCTCGTCGTACCCTTTTCCAACCGACGCCATATCAGTTTACTACACCTAGTACCCCTGCTCCTGTCAGGCCGCAAACATGTCAAATTCCGGGTTGTGGGGAACGTCCTCCCCAGTCCCAACACACAATTTTCCGAGGAATTCGAGCTCAATGTGGCAATCCCCTTCCAGATGCTGCGTTATCGCTGCACGGGGGTCGCCGCATTCCAGAACATACGCCAAGCTTGTGTTCGCGTGGCGGCAGTGGGGCGTGTACAACATGCCATGAGATGTCTCAAGAGTTGCTTGATACTATGGCTGTCATTACCAGTCGCACAAACTCGTGTTTCGGCCCTGGAATACCTTTGTATCACCTCAAGAATGTGACGTCGGGTTGAGTTCTATTCTCCTCTGTTCTAAGATTGACTTTGCGACATCGATTACCATCAACTCTGAGAAGTGAAAATCATTCTTCGTGAGCCTGCACGGGTCAAAAATTGTCGCGACGGATCCTGCGAACATGATGCCACGCCAGAATGGCCGAGCCAGGGCACAGCATTTGGAAGCCCTCCCGGCACTAAACAGCAGCGGAGCCACTACAAACAGTAACAACACCCGTTCGCCTTCGCACTGGCGCTAGGATTGCCGCAAGATATTAGGTTCAAGCTACCAAACTCACGCCAGCCACATCTCCTCCATGGTTACAATGAAGCCTGCCAGCCAAGCTTTTAAGTTACCGATGAGCGCCATGCCGGCTGCATGCTCATTGCTCACTGCATGCTGCAGCCGCAGCGGCAAAATATAAAACTGAAGGTCAAATGTGAACTCAACCAAGCAAATCCAAGTCCCGAATTTGTAGTCGACGCAACTGACACAAAAAAAAAAGGTAGGGAAATAGCGACCAACATTCTGCAATTCAACGAGGATTCCCAATCTCTGTCACATGTGAGGACTCGCAGCAATGTCTCGTGCCGTGCTTTGGTACTATTATGGTTCCAAGGGTCCGCTCAGAAATGTCAAATGCCAAGATTTCGAATCCTTGGCCTTGCTTGGCGGAGAGCAACCGGCAAGAAACCCGCTGTCTCTTCCATGCATTCCTCCGCATGGTCTAGCCAATCAACTACTACGTTGGTGCCGGGATGACTCCAAGGACAATGCTGGACTGACAGTGCTTGGGATCATGGCTGTCGCGAAGACAACCTATCATATTAGCCACGTTAAAAACCACCAAAAGCTCCACGGAGATCTTGTGCATCACCACCCCCTACCCTACCTCGGGGAGTTCTATTACTCAGATACTGAATGAGTTGTGCCCGGTGCCACAGATTCGGACACATGTTCGTAAACTCGCACGCAGGCAGTTTATTGATGGCTCTCGCATTTCCTTTCATATCTCATTCCGTCTTCTATACGCGGTTTCCGTATTAGCCTGATTATGCCACCAGGTGTCATTTGTTGGCGCTGCCAATGTTAATTTGTGGATCTGCTACGGAGTACTCCGTATTTAAGCAGATGCTCACCCTTTTAAGTTTTAGCCCTTCAGGGTCCCTTGGCATCCTTGAGTCTCATCGCTCCGGGTCTTTAGGGCGGAACCAGTAACAAGACCCTTATCAAATGGGCCATGGCATTACCTCCTATGGTCCCGGCTTCTTGGCTTCCAGCGTCGAGAACCCCTGCTTATCTTGGTCAAATCGACATAAGCACGGTTGAGGGGGCTAGGGAAGAACAATGTTACACCCCACCACCGCCTCCCCCAGAAGCCCGAAACCGGGAGGATTCCCCTTCCGTACCGTGCCATGTGACGGAATACATATAAGGGAAACCGCCCTGTCGCAACCGGAGATGCGCTGGCATCTCCCTTCCTCATTCTGCCAACCCTGCACCAAACCACAAGTTCACTTCGGTCCTCGCATCCCACAGTGAACATGTCTGCTGCTGAGGGAGTCGAGGTCGAGAGACCCAGGGAGGTTGCTGCCCTTCACCCGAAGGAGTCTATCCCTACTCTTAATGAGAAGGGCCTGGACGTCGTGGTCGATACCAGCTCGCATGACAGCCTCGATAATCTCAATCGTGAGTATCCTACTGAAGAGGAGATACGCACCCTTCGTCGCGTGCCGGATAAAATTCCATGGGTCACTTTCAGTATCGCGTTCGTTGAATTGTGCGAACGCTTCAGCTACTACGGAACTACTGTCGTCTGTATGTATAACCCTCGCAACTACGATCAGAGTTGGGCTCGACGCAAATTGGACCCCATCATCTTCATAAAGAAATCTACTAAGCCTTTCACACAGTTGTCAACTTCATTCAACGCCCACTGCCGGTATGGATCATCTCCATCTACATCCCTGCACTTTCCCAATCACTTCTTCCTCCTCCCATCTTTTATCATTTGGATCTTGGTCCCGAATACCAGAAAAGGGGCAAAATTCATGAGCTATATCTCCTCCGCCTCAGATATAAAATCTAACGTAGTTCAATACAGCCGGGATCTACCACAGGCTCAAGCGGAACGCATGGGACCCCAGGAGCACTGGGTATGGGTCAACGCGCCTCTACTGGCCTTACCCTATTCAACCAATTTTGGTCATATATCATGCCTCTCTTCGGTGCCTATATGGCCGATGAACATTGGGGAAGATTCAGGTAAGCAATAGACAATCGCTTCAATGTCTCCACCGGTGCTAATATTCTATCCAAAAACAGGACTATCATGTACAGTATCGTATGCGCTTTGGTCGGCCATACCATTCTGATCGTCAGCGCCCTCCCTCCTGTGATCCAACGTGGTGGGGGAATTGGAGCATTTGCGGTCGGTTTGGTAATTATGGGTATCGGGACGGGTGGTTTCAAGTCTGTCCACACTTTATCACTCCCATTTGTAGCCAACTGACAATATTTATCGAAAACAGGTCCAATATCTCGCCGCTGATTGCTGAACAATACAAGTATGTTGACCCCCCAAACCACAGCGCTCTTTATAGCGGCTGATTATGATTGCAAAACAGAGAAGAGCATATGTACGTCATTGTACAAAAGGGGGAAAGGGTCATTGTTGATCCTGCGGTTACCGTTTCCCGAATTTACCATTACTTTTATCTCATGATCAATGTCGGAGCGCTTGTTGGCCAAATTTCCATGGTTTACGCCGAGAAATACGTCGGCTTTTGGCTTTCATTCCTCCTACCCACGCTCATGTTCTGCCTGTGCCCCTTTGTTCTCTTCGTCTTGCGCAATAAGTACAGCCTTCAACGACCGGCTGGCTCGGTTTACGGCAAAGCTTTCAGAGTATGGAGATTAGCGACCAAGGGCAGAATGTCTTGGAATCCCGCTGCAACGTACGTTATGACACCGAGTTTCCCCATTGCTTGTTTCGTCGTACAGCTAATGAACTTGCAACAGATATCGCAATTTCCATGACCCCAATATGTGGGAAGACATCAAGCCCAGCAAGATCGCTGACAAGCCACACTGGATGACATTCGACGACGCGTGGGTAGACGAAGTTCGCCGTGGACTCAAAGCTTGTGCTGTATTCCTCTGGTACCCACTTTTCTGTAAGTAGCTATCTGGGAGCTGAGTATTTGCTTTGTTTAATCGCGTACACTAATGCACCCCTTCTTTAGGGCTCTCCTACAACCAAATGTTGAACAATCTTACCTCCCAAGCCGCTACCATGACTCTGAATGGAGTCCCCAACGACATCATCACCAATCTGAACCCTTTCGCCCTCATCATAACAATCCCTCTTCTCGATAGATTTGTTTATCCAGCTCTTCGCAAAATGGGCTTCAATCTCTCTCCTGTCAAGCGTATCGCAATCGGGTTTGTCCTTGCAGGCTGCAGTATGATCGCTGCCACCGTCATTCAGCACTACATCTACAAGCTCGGACCCTGCGGAAAATACGCCAATGACTGCGCCGCCGACAACATCCCTGCCCCAATAAGCGTCTGGGTACAAGCTGTCCCCTATGTCCTTGGTGGTGTCTCCGAGATTTTCGCCTCCGTGACCAGCCTCGAGTACGCCTTCACCAAGGCCCCGAAGAACATGCGCTCCCTCGTTCAGGCCGTCGCCTTGTTCATGAATGCCATCTCCAGCGCCATCGGCCAGGCCCTTGTCGGTCTCTCCGAGGACCCCCTGCTTGAGTGGAACTATGCTGTTACCGCTATTCTAGCGTTTGTCGGCGCCGTTGGCTTCTGGATTACAAACCGCAGCACGGATGGCGAGGAGGATGCCCTTAATAACCTCCCCACTGGTGTTGTGCAGAACCAGAGGACTGTCGATGACCTTGAGAAGTCTTAAATGGACCGCAATTCCTTGATATCCGTTCTCTCGGATGGATTGCATTGTATGGAGGTGGAGAGGGGGATGGGATGGGATGGAATTTCAATTTTGATTAAATCAATGGGGTTGCTTTCGATTTTCTCTCCTCCTTTCGCATATACCAATCTAGTCGAGACGTCGAGACGTCGAGAAGCGACTTGGCGGTGTATTATTTCTTCTGTAAATCGCTACACGCTTTTTCGTTTTGGACATATATATATACCCCCATGGTTCTTTACGGCTTCGTCTATTATTATTATTATTCGAAACGATTCAAATGAACCTTGCTAATGTTATGCTCGGAGATATGGATGGATGGATGGGTCAGATGATTAGTTGGGTATGAAATGGGAATATTATATTATATTATATTATATTATTTTATTAATTAATTGCTTGATACGTTTAAATTATTCTGCCTTGGCTTTATTAGTTAGTTGCCTCTTTTCCTCTGCATCTTTCATTTCTGTTTTCTTCACAACAGGTAGGTATATTTTGCCGTAGCTTTTGGGGGGTGGATGTCCGCTAGAAAAGGGGTGTGGAGAGGGGGAGGGAGCTAATATCTAGTTAACTGAGGTAGGTCAAATTAGAACAGTGCACAGTAACTGAAGTGCAGCTCGATGCTCTTGTCCCTGCTTTGTTAGTACATAAGAAGGGAGAAGTTATTTCTAGGTTGCTAGGTAACTCGGTATATGTAGAATCTTTTTCAGTGCGTAGCTATATATATGAAATATATAAAAAGTCACCAACCCTCATGTCATTAATTTCGGTTGTTAGTAGCCATCAGGTTTTCTAACTATCTATCATACATAACAACATGTGCAACATATCAAGGGTAGAAAATATATGTACTTCTAGAGAGACAAAGAAAATGAGTTTCATCCGCAAGGGAGTAGGTAGCTAGGTGACTAGGTATGTAGACAGGTAAGGTAGACTCACTACTGAGCCTTATCCGCAAACCCGTCCGTCCGCCCAATTCCACTTTAACCCGCCAGCCAGCCAGTCCCGTCTGAAGACAAAGATTGTCTATGAGATCCCCGATCCAATCCAATCAAACCAAATCAAACCAAAACATCCCTCAAGTATATAACTTAACGAGCCAAATCGCCTTCTTTTTTTCCCATCCTGCTCCGATCCAATATCCCCCGCTCCCAGGCCAAAGCAAAAGCAAAAGCAAAAGCAAAAGCAAACCCAAAAACAAGAATGTAAGCCAAAACAAAACTCCATATCAGCATAATATAACAGGGTTCTACCCATCCGCTGCAGGATTCTGTTCCCTCCTCTTATATAAGTTATAGACAGGAATGTATATAAAACCAGGCCAACTGTTCATTGGTCACACGCAGGTATAGGAAGTGTGCAAAGGGGAAAGAATAGGAATCATGCTTCACAATGTATCCCCTCGTCATGTCTGTCTCTGCAGCTGACTGGTTCTAGGGTAGAAAGAGAGAGGGTGTAGAAAATCTTGAGTGGTGACACACACATGTATATATATAGACCAAAAGCACTCACAGAACAAGTTACAGAAACCAAAACCAAATCCAAATCCAAAACACAACCAGAACGCCATCACTCTAATCTCTGAAGAAAAGCCCAAAACATGAAAAATCATCAAGCCAGGAAAAAGCATCAGGTCCTCGGAGGCGGCGGATTAATCCAGCTACCATCTCTATTCCAAACGCCGACGCCCCCGTAAAGGCCGGCCTTGGATCCCTTCAGGAACGCAAAGCGGAAAAACAAATCTTCGGCTGGATCGTCGAGGCCATCTCCGTCAGCTCCACCGTCGTTGTCATCATCGTCATCGCCATCGCCAATTGGAGTCTGCTCATCCAAGGCGCCAGCCGGCTTCTTGGGTGGTTGCGAAATATCCAGCCCCCGATGGCCCTGGCGATGCCAGACGAACTCGCCCTTGGGATCCTCATCCAGGTATCCGCGCCAGCGCTCGACGTCGTTAACAAGCACGCTGACGCCATCAACTTGCAGTTCATCCATGCGGGGGGGATCCCAGAGGTGGAAGGTGATGTTCCCATTACCCCTATCGACACCTGTATTGCCCGATGGAAGGGAGATCTCCACGGAAGAATTGGTGATGTTTGGACTAGTCGCGCCCCACCAGCCATCATGCCCACCAGGGCCGGGTAGTTCACCTAGTGCGCTGGGCGTTTCGATAATAGACGCGAAGCCCCAGCGGGCAACACCGTTGACGAACAGGCCAAGGAGGAGTCCTTGGTAGAAGATTGAGGGGCGGATGGGGAAGGCGGTCCCCGGCATAAGGAGAATGGCAAGGATGTAGTGGTGGATTCGTAGGCGGAAGCCGGGGAGGATGAGGAGGAGGATCAACCCGCCGCCGATCACGAGATAGATTTTTAGGTAGTGGAAGAAGAGTCCACCTTGGCGGATGTGCCAGGCTTGGCCGAAGACGATGGAGAGGATGATGGTTATCATGATTGCCAGAGCTAGGGGGGCACCTGGTTGGGCCTTGATGTCGTGCGGGGTCAAGCGTTGGATGGGGATCCATAGGGCGAAGGTGTAGTTGTTTAACGCACCCACGAAGGCCGGGCCTAGGTAGAGGATTGTCTTGCTGAACTGGTAGACGGGGGGTGAAGCTAGGGGTGTCAGGAGAGGGCGTGCGCAGTAGACGTATAGGACATAGGCAATAAAACTAGCAGGGAGCATTCTAGAACATAGGACCGAGAATAGATCTGACACCTTGGACAGGTCGGGCGGATCCGAGACCAGGCCGACATGGACCATGAGCATGAAGAAAGTGGTAAAGAAAAAGACGGCTGGGGACGTAGTGAAGATCGAGATCAGTACTATCGCCGCTGCAGTGATCGCGAAGAGCGGCCACCTCAGATCTCCAGGACAGTCTGCTTGCGACCCTGACAGCCGCAGGAATCTGAATGACTTCGGAAATGTCGAAGGGAAGCCAACCGAACTAAGACCATGTGCCTTGCTAGAGAAATACGAGTGGCCAGCACCCATCAGTTCAACCACACCACATCCTCCACGAGAGTCGGAGATGATTCCAGCATGGATTGCGGCCTGGCAGACATTACTATCTGCTCGGTAGATCCCTTCATCGTTGTCTCCACCAGGGGCTGGGCCACCGACGATGAGTTGCTGGTAGTTGACGGTTTCGTTGCCAACCACATAAGGCTCGAGGACGAGGAGGCTGCTGCAAAATGCAGGACATCGAAACGCGAAAGTCGAGGCGTTGAACGGCCGGCATTCGTATCCATTTATCCCACACTTATTACCCTCAGACCTATGAACAACGTTAGCTCTGCTCTATATATAGCACATAAATATTCAAACATACCAGTAGCTCGCACCGCAACTGATCGGACTAGGCTTGCCGTAACCCTCAATATGTCCACCAGAAACAGAATGGTGCAACACCAAGGACCACGACAGAAACCAGCTAAAGTATACCGCCAGGAGCAGTCCAATCTTGTATTTCCGTTTCGGGAAGAACCGGTCTATCAGCTTAATAGGTGCAGCCTGTATGGTTGGGAAGAGCGGGTTCAGCAGCAGTATGCGCGGCGGATCGGGCCCTTTGAGCCAGTTGACAGTGAAACGGCCGGCTTTTCGTAGCGGCAGCGGAACCCATTTCCAGTGGAACGACTTGGAGGATTCCGCCAGCCAGACGGGGATGGGCAGAATCCTAGACGACTCGACGCCGCCAGACATGCCTAGTTCTTGGATACCGTCGGGACCGTCGGATAGGGTATCGTCTTCATCGTCGGTCAGCGGGGGGATCGCAGTGCGGCCAGAGAGAGCTTCCTCGTCATGCCACCGGTCCTGGGACATGTTTGAGAAGAACTGGAGGATAGAAGGTCAGTCTGGAGTTGGTCTACGGGTGCATAGGGCTGAGCGGCGGGTGGCGGAAGCAGAGGCGATCTTACCGCTGGACGCAGAGAACGAGCGGAAAGGACGGGATCTAGGAAGCGCAGAGAGTGGTCTACGCCACGGTGTACAGGATATCAGACACAAGAAAGACGATAGGAGAAAGAGAGAGAGAGAGAGAGACAGAGAGCGTAGATATAGCTGTGAAAAGCGAGGAGCGAGAGATGAGGTTGAAGTTCGGCCGGCGGCGTAGTCAGCAGGCTCCGGCCAAGCCGGCGGCCGAAGTACTCCGCCGCGGAATTTGGCTGCGAGGTACATGGCCGCCTATTGACCACGCCCGCGCTTCACGGCGTCAATATCAAACTCTGATGCCGCGACAGTTTGCTCTATTCAATGCGCCCAGCCGGCCTGGTAACTGGTAGTTCTTTGCTCCCGTGCTCGAGTGTGCCGCTGCTAATCGTTTGTCTAGTTATATGCATTGTCTGCCCGCTTATCGCTAGCTGCTGCTGCTTATCGGCTGATCTCTGCGCCCATCGCTGGTACCTCCGCCACTATGGGGCGTGCGCGGTCCAGCCAGGTACCCACTATGCAGCCACCACGCCCAGCCCGTCCCCGCGCCAGACAACGGCTTTGAAATCAACAACACACCATGGGGAGATGCATATCCGATAACTACATTAGCCTATGGCCAAGGCGGGCGACGAGAGGGCACATAGGACACGCTGGCTCTGGAATCGCATTTTCATCGTCGTTGTGGGCTTATTGACGTCGCATCTCTTGTCCTGATATCGAGTCCCCAGACGCTGCCAACTGTTTCGTTCAACGCTTCAATCGCCGATTGGCAATAAATTCTCCGCCTTCTCGTTCCTGGCTAGCGATTGGATCTGCTCGGCTCACAGCGCATGAGCAGCGGTGACACCATGTCGACCAGGAAATACGCAATCGGCGCGCTTCTGCCCACGTTCTCCTCCGCCGACAAGCTTAGCGATGAACTCGGCTGCCAGGACAGTGCTGTTGAGACGGAACCGGCGATAGAGGCAGTAGGGAATTCGCTCTCTCCGCCGGTCGATTTTTCTCATTACTTCTCTGTTTCGGCTAGGAATAGGGAGGCCAGCGACGTCAAGGAGTTTTACAGATATTTCCAGATACCGGGCATTCAGAATCTTGCTGGAGGTAGCATTCCCCCCCTGTCCTGTGGTACACACGATTGCAGTGTCATTGACCCCAGTGACTTCGAAATCCAGGCCTTCCCCACGTTTCCTACTTCCCGTACGACACCCTCGAAGCGAACGTCGCTTTCCCGGCTCGCTTCGACACATCCTCCCCAATAGCCAGCGACTGGGACGTGGATACCTTTGCACCCTCCCAGCCCCCATCTTCCCGAGTAACCATCCCCAAGATCCAAAATACCGCCGACCTCACCAAGCGAATCGACCTAGCCACCGCCTTACAATATGGCACCTCACAAGGCTACCCACCCCTCTACACCTTCATCCGCCAGTTCGTCCGCGAAGCATTGCATCCAAGCGTGCCGTATGAAGGCGGGCCAGAGGTAATCTTGACATGCGGAGCGACAGATGGGTTTGCAAAGGCGGTTGAGGCGTTGACGAATATCTGGGACGAGAGGAGGGATTGGATCCGTAATCGGGAAGGGATCCTGTGCGAGGAATTCATCTACATGAATGCTATTCAGACAGCTCGTCCCAGGGGTCTTAACGTTGCCGCTGTGGCAATGGATTCGGACGGGATGATGGTTCAGGGAAAAGGGGGGTTGGCGGATGTGCTGGAGAATTGGGATTTCCATAATGGCAAACGGCCACATCTAATGTATACGGTGACGTGAGTCAATCCTCAATATTTCCTGCACTTCCGTGGAATAGTAGACGTCTAACTAACTCTATTGTTTATCTGCAGAATCGGCCAAAACCCTTCCGGCGCCGTAATGCCCACCCATCGCCGGCGCGAAATTTACGCCCTCTGCCAAAAATACGACATAATAATCGTCGAAGACGAACCATACTGGAACCTCCAGTACCCTTCCGCCGCGCGCCTTGAAGCACAATATCGTGGCAGCCCGGCTCCTCCGAATACTCATGCACTCACCCAAGACCCCGTCAATATCAACGACGAATCCTCAAAGTACCCCTTCCTCGCCTCTCTGACACCCTCCTATCTATCCATTGACACCGACGGCCGCGTCATCCGCCTAGACACCTTCTCAAAAACCATCGCCCCAGGCTGTCGCCTAGGTTGGCTCACGGCGCAGCCGAAAATCATCGAGCGGATAACGTATATTACCGACACGAGCACTCAGCAGCCGTCGGGGTTCGTGCAGGCCATGGTTGCCGGTCTGATCATGGGTAACGCGAGTAGTGGAGACGTAGACGGTGACGACACCAATGGCGAAGGGGAACGAGAAAGCGAAGACAAGGGCTGGAACATGGACGGCTGGGTGAGATGGTTAGAGGGATTGAGGGATAGCTATGAGAAGCGGATGCAGATCATGTGCGAGATTTTGGAGACAGGGAGAGCGCAGATCTCGTCCTCATCCTCACCCTCATCTTCAACCAACCCTCCTACCCCCCCTCCCTACCCCTTCACCGCCCCATCACCAGCAACAGACTGGCAACTAATCACCAAAACCCAAATGTTCACCTTCCACTTCCCCCGCGCCGGCATGTTCGTCTGGGTCAAGATGTTCTTCGAGACGCATCCGCTCTGGTCACAAATCCCCTCCACCACCACCAGCAGCAGCAACGAGCGCGGTGAATCCCTCTCCCTCGCGCTGTGGAAACATCTCACGCAGAAACCATTCCTTTGTCTCGTTGCGCCGGGACGGATGTTTGATCCCGTGCGGGACGGACGGAGTGAGGCGTGGAGGTATTATCGGTTGTGTTTTGCGGCGCTTGGGGATGGGGATGTCGGGGGGGCGGCCAGGGGGTTTGTAGAGGGGGTACAGAGTTTTTGGGGGATTAGGGAGGTAGGGGATGTTATTGGGTGAGGGGAGGGATTGGTTCAACTTCTTCTTTTCTACTTCTTAGGCGTTGGATTCGTTTTAGAGCTGATCGATATACGCCACATCTGAGCTCAGTAGTTGGATGGTTGAGTAACTATATATACAAGTAGTCAGATTGATTGACATAAACGAAAGGGCTTTCCTTACGGATTTCCATCCCATGCCTTCTCCGGTTTCTTGATAACTGCCTGACTACGTAGTTGCCAAACCACCCCTGCGTCCTCCGGTATAAAGCAATCTAAACCCTCGTCCGGCCAGCAGTTCAACCCCCCAAATACTCATCTCCCCCCAGACCCCCCCTCAGCCCCCCCCCACACCCAAATATCCCATCCATACCCAGATCGGATCAAACCTCACAGGCCCAAGATGAAACATTCAGCCATCTAAACCCCTTGATATCACCTCATTCCCAACCATCTTCCCATGTACCAACATTCTCACCCCCGACATCCGCGAGTGATTCGCAACCGACATTGATTGATAGACCATCAATTGACAAAGCCCAACATTCTCTCCACGTTCCCCACCAAGTCCTACCCTTACTCACCGCAGCGCTAGTTAGCCCTGGAAGCTCTGATAGGAGGCCATTTAGCAAACACTCGACTATCAGTCTCATTATCTAGTTAGACGGGTAGATACAGAGAGAGGCAGAGAGGCAGCTAGCAGCAGCATCTATCCCCTCAATCACCCGCCGTCCCATCTGCGGTGGAATCAATCATTGGCTTTGTCAATGTACTGAGGGCTCCAGTGATGATGGCAAACAGATATAAGTAGGTAGCCCAGTTCAGGAAAGGGGGCAGTAGGTAGTTAGGAATCAGAATTAGGATGAGGGAGGGTGGGGAATAAAGCAACATCCATGAAGAGGTTGGAGGAATGTTTGTATGGTTTCTTTTGTTTGTTTTATGGGAATAAGGAAGTATATTCTGTAATAATATGTATGTACTGTACAATGCTTCTATATACAGAGACCCAAGCTCGATTACCAGTCCTGGAATTATTTCCAGGCTTTTTTGTTAACTGATTGTGTAAATTAAGCAGCATGATTTGTGACTTCTCCTTCTCTCTTCCAGCCTTCTCGACAGGACTTTGTTCTGTTCCTGTTTCTGCATTATAGGCCTGCACACTTGGGCAAATTTTCAATGTGCTTCAAAAATGGCTGTCAATCCTTCAGGATGTAGAAGCAAAGACCCAAACAGGCAGAGACCAACATAGAAGTTATTCCTGGAATTTCGGCATCAACAGTAGCAAGCCAATTCCCAATCTGCTCAACAATGCTTGGTGTAGCAAAAGCACCCCATTCTTTTTCCTTCTACTCTTGAGTTATGACCCTTATGTCCAGGAAGAATCCAAAAGCATTCTGATCTGTCTGTCGCGCGACACTTTCCACTTCACTAACTACTCCTAGAAGGAGGAGAGGATGGCTTAAACTCCGGTATCAACAACTGCATGTCAGTTCCCAATCTGCTCAATGATGCTTAGGAGATTACTCTCAATCTAACCAAGAAGCAGCTTTGATAAGGTGCCCTGGAGGCTTCTAGTGCCAAACCGCATATCAAACTTGCATAGCTCAGTTGTCCATGGCAGCTGAGAGAAGAAATGTAGATTCTCATCTCTGGTCTGAGCCTGATCAACAAGACTCTTTTCAGACCAACAGAGTGATCCAAGAGAGGATGTAGATAGCCTGTTTAGAAAGAGAATAACATATCAGTAAAGTAAGACAGGAAGATGGAAGTCAATCAAATTCCTGACTTGTACTTAAACTGGCCTGCATTTTCTGTGCAAAACCCCTTCTGATTGTAGGGTAAGTAATCCCCCATCAGACACAGAGATTTACTGTCTGGAGTATCTCATAAACACTGTGCATGTACTATGAGGCAAGAGATTGAGCCTAAATAGATTTATAAACCTGTCCATCTTCATTGAAATAAAAGCCAGGATTGGAATTGTTTGTGTGAGATCTATAGAGTTATTCTGGCTTCAATTGCCTTTCAGCAGCTTTACATATCTCTTTGCATGCAAGGTATTAGGAATGGAATGTGATTTGCCTGAGATTGTTCTACCAATCTCTTAGAAATTCCCACATTGAAAGTGCTCTTTGAAACTGTCCTAATCTCCCTGTCCAGCTGATGGTTCATACATGTAGTTCTTCACAAGAAGTACATAACAAGTCCTGATCAATATGTAAAAGAATTCTCAGGACTCTGGGCTCCAACAACACAGACTATATTTTCTTGACCATTGCATGCATGTTCTGTGATATCATGTCACCATTCCTGTGCAGGCTGTTCGCAGCGTTGTTGGTACCATTACCATTCAAGGCCCTGGCAATTTAATGATATTCCTAGGATCTGGTTGCTCTCCATAATGTCCTTGAGAGTCTGGCTGAGAATTGCGTATTCATGGTCAGTGATGTTGAAGTGCTGTTTAACCTGGGCCTTTTCCAGACTCAATTTGCCATTATGGCAGACATCGAGCAAAGGCTCGAGAGACCAAAGTGTCCAATCCAAAATTGAGTGACTGCAGCCGAGCAAAGGGTTGAGAGACCAAAATCCAATCTAGAATCAAAAAATCGAAATTGAGCAAAGGCTCGAGCGACCGAAGTCGAGATAGTGTTGAGCGACTCCAGGATCGAATGACATGTCGAGCAAAGGCTTGAGAGACCAGAGGGTCCAATCCAGAATCAAGCAACCAAGGCCGAGCAAAGGGTCGAGCAACTTCAGAAAGACACGATGTAGCATCGTAGGACATCGAACGGCGCATCGAGCAAAGGCTCGAGAGTCCAAGTCATCATCTTCAAATTGGGTTTCCGAAAAGGGTGTCCTGTGAAATGGGCGACTAAGGCTCAACTGGCCTTTCGCATTTCTGGCATGGCAGCCGTTCCGATGGCAGCGGGGACTTCTTCACCCCTCGAGGCCGGGATCTAAAAGTTGTGCGCCGTCATGAGGTGCTTCTTCAGGTTATTCGTATGGTGAGTGTTTTTGTCCCTGTGTGCGTAGTTTTGGCATATTGGTCCAAGGAGTTCGGGATTGGGCGGGATCCCAACCAGCGGCAAGTCATTCTTCCAAATTCAATCTAGACAAGCCTTGGTGTTAACGATTGGGTATGCAGTAGAGCCCACGATTTACCTAATGGGTGCAGGAGGAGATCTTGATAGCCAGGGGTAGGCAGTGGAGCCATCCGTCCTTTGGGTTTCCAGTTTGACAACCAAAAGGGGTTTTCTGAAACCTGCCCTGATTAGCTTTTTGAACCTTGGTCATCTGGTCAGCAGGAAGAGATACTTACCCACAGCAGTGCTTCATCTCTTTGAATAGGCCTGAAGACAGACATGCGACACACGCAGCACAACTGACAGTGGGCAGGGCAGCCTTTTCTCGCTCGCTGATTCCCCTTTCATTTCAGATTTCCACGTGTCATGCATGGAGCAAACTCCAATACTCCTCACCACTTACTCGACAGAGCCGACATCCAGGTCCAAGGAACATATAGATATATATAGAAGGATATATGAAGAGGGTATGTTTTGTCGAAGTGCCCTGGAATAAAGAAGAAGGAAGGGGAAAGGATGGAGAGGAGGAGGGTCAGGAGCGGGAAGCAAGTCCTGTCGGGAAGATGAAATCCAGGCGGGTCAGACAGTTAATAAAATATGCCCCTCCAGTCCTTCTCCAGAGTCCACACCGCTCTTCTACGCTGCTCTCTGAAGGCCGTGCCGTGCTGGGCATTTTGTCTTCAGCGGTTGTACGCAAAGCTGCAGGCCCAGGATCGCGTGCCGTATTGTCTTCTGTCAAAGTTCGAGGTCCTTGCCGCTCCGATAAGGGGTTGTCATGTACGCGCGAAATGGTAGCAGATCGCACTTTGCGGTGCCACGGCTCCCTAGACTCATGGGATCCGGGGGTCGAATGCTCAAGAAGCCAGCAGCTTCCCACCGCTGTTGAGAACTGTAGCCCTTAAGACCACATACTCCTGCGCCTGAAGAACGAGAAAGGAAAACCATGGGCTGAGGTCCAGAATGAATAAACCATGTCTGCAAGCTGCGACTTGCTCCCAGTCCTGCTCCCACGTCCATATTATCATCTGGCCATCGGGCCGCCAACAACGATTCCTTTTGCCCTTCTAATACACTTCCCGGGATACGATGGACCGTCCTTCACGACCGCCGATGCTGGGGAGCTATTAGTGCCAATATTCGCATCCAGGCGTGAATTCAACCATGGCAACATGAACTCTCGCCAGCAATTCCCACTGACAGTCGCTTACGCAATAACTGTCCATAAGTCGCAAGGGTTGACTCGAACACGCAGTCATGAATATCAGAGTCGCCCCTGGCCAACTGTACGTTGCAGTGTCATGGGTCGAAACACTGGATGGCATCCTCTTTGAGGAGGATTTACATCTGCGGACGTACCAGAGAAGGTGACTATGAGACTTGAGGATTAAGAACATACAGTCAGAGCATCTTGTTGGATTCAGCGCTCGGAAAATCACCTTGCCGACAAATACTGCAACAAAAAACTGGACGCCATGGAACGTGCCCAAGATTCTGATTCTGATTCAGACTACGATTCAGTTGGGCGGCGGTTAACATCTCAAACCATTTCAAATGTGTCAGCCACCTGCTCCAGACATCCATTTTCGCTAAATTCGACATTCATGCATCTTAGCCGCTGAGGACAGCCCATTATCCCGCAGACAATTGGACCAGAGGGGCGGAATCCAGCCGCGGTGAATCCGACACCAGATGTCTTATGGGCCAGAGAAGGAAGCCATGACGGCTCCTGTTAAACTTCTTTTGGATTCAATTGGACAACATTCCATGTTCAATGGCGCGCTGGTATTTAGGGGCGCGTATTTCCCATCTCCATTTCTGGCGACAACAATGAAGGGGGCCAGCCTGCTTCTTTCTAATCATATCAGGAGAGGTATATATACAGCCTCTCCAAGCCTTCTCCATGCTGGGTTCTTTGCTATCATCACTTGCTACCGTTCCATTGTCGTCTTCCTCTTTTATCGTCTATATCTGAGAGATAACTCCTATCCACATCGCTCGCCCACTTCAGATTAGTATACGTTCGCAACTTCAAAGCCAGTTAACATACCTTCCTCTTAACGTCGTTTTCCCGCATATTTGTCCCCTAAGATGGCTACCAGAACCTTCCGCTTCTTGACATTGAGCCAAGTTAAGCGCCTCCATATGCAGTTCATCATTGCGAACGCCACCCCAACTCAGCCAAATCTGCTCGAGTCCGCGGTTAATTCGCCGATGAATCTAAAACACTACGCGAATCAGCAGGACGTTTTCCAGCTTGCTGCAAATCTTGCTGAGAAGATCATGAAAAACCATGCCTTCATGGATGGAAACAAGCGCACTGCGCTGATAGCGGCCGACATGTTCCTGAAAATCAACGGATATTATCTCCAGAGAGTGCCATTTATCGAGGACACGCATAACAGAGGCCTGCAAGATGCTCATGTTGCCATAGTCACCAACCGCATGAACGCTGAAGAGCTGGGAAGATACTACAAATCCGTGGCTAGCCCGCTCACCGATCTGACCCCCGAAATTGTTTCGTACAGAGATGAAGCAACAGAATACTAGGTCCGAGCACACGTAGTTACCTATGTTGGAGACTAGTCTGGCCTTTTTCGTACCAAGCGCATCCTGTTGAACAGTGTCTGTCTTTTGTTTTAGGACAAAGGGGAATTGTGGTTGTTGATTTCGGTTTTTGTCTGTCGTGTTGTTATACTGGATGCGTTGCGTTTCGTTTGTCATCTGTGTCCCGCTGGCGGGAAAGCATATCCTCGAATCGTTTGTCCATTTGATCAATACAACTGGAGAGATTGCTGCGCCATACTCTATCATCAACAGAAATGTTTTCATTGACGCTAGTTTACGCGCATTTGAATAATTACGAGCTCAAAAACGCTCCTCCATCATATCCCGTGTCTTGAATGCATGCTTCAAGCGTCTCACTGTAGTCTGAACGGTACTTGAGGTTCCACGAACCAAGGCCAGAAGCGCCGAATCGAGCGCTAAGTGATGGGAAGAGAAAAAAATGGGTATCATGGTGTTCAAAGCGGCTTGGATATAGGTCAACAGTCCCGACATCACATATCTTTCAACTTGTCAAGTATGGGCTTCAAATTCTTGTACGAGGCATTTGCCGATTTGGAAAATTCCGCTATAATTTAGTCATTGATGTCAGAACAGTGCATCATTGGCGAAATGTGTTTCTGAATACCTAGGCTTACCATCAGGGGTCCCATCTAGAGTAATGTCATGCATCACTCCACCCATATTTAGAGTCGCTGGGCTCGCGTTGGAATCAGTCGGGCGAGGGAGGTTTGTGGGAATATGGAGCTGGGGATAAGTCGATGGTCCTAATATCATCAAGACAAATCTTAGCATAAATAATAGCAAGAGCCTGCAGCCAAAACATGGCAACATAGCAACATACCAAAGCCAAAGTGCTGTGAATCATGGAAAAATGTGACTTTGCATGTATCTTCCAGAGCTTGACTGCTCAGAGATGCGGTGGATTCAGCATGGCGGAGACTCGCGGCATGGAAAGCCCGTCCAATATCCGTTTCGATCAAAACGTAGGCTTCCCCTGGGTCCCCAACGACAATGGGGACTTTGGTGGAGACCGGACAGCCCTTAGCATCGGGGTTGATGAAGGTTCCTGTCACTTGATGCAAGTAACGAGCCGTCGGTCTGGCAAGACTTCTGGAGCCGAGCGAGGGAGCGAGAACTCGAGGGAGACAGCGAAGCATCCCGACTTGCGTTTTTAGAGCGTGTGAAGGGTTGGGGAGAATGGAGAGAAGAACGAATGATTAATTGAATGGAGATCCGACCTTCTTGGCATTTCCAGTGTATACAGAAGATTCGACCTCGCTAAAAAGCTTGGCGACCTGCACCACGTGACCTGGGTGGTCTGTGCACAGAGGGGTGACCTTGCATAATACTGTAATCACCCTGTAAGAGAACTTGAATAAAACATGATTTCCACAGTATCTTTACTAAAATACTTAGCTGATTCCCAACTAATTGGGAATTAATTAGAAATCAATTAAATCTAATCCTAATCATCCTAATATTTATATTTCTTATTGTTACATGTGCATGCTCCATGCCATGAAATATCCATGGTACTTAGTCACCTACATAGCTTAGTCAGACCCCATGATATAAATAGCTATAGATAGCTTAGGAATATAGCAAATACAACCTTATTTTACACAACATTTTGATCTTAAGTTATTCTAATTATAATTAATAGCATGTCTTTATAAAAGATGTAAGATTCTTCATAGGTTCCTCAATTTTCACAATGAGTTATCATTATATCTTTCTACTCTCATTATTTTTACTTTTCCTTTAATAGGTTCTTATCTCTTCTTTATTTCTTTCACTTGTCTTATTCACTTCATAGACTATTCTTCTCTAAAAGCTATATCTACCCAGGTCTCATTCTTCTTATAGATAGCTCTCTATATCTAGTATCTAAATAGCTTTATTTTCATTATAGATAATTTTAATTTAAATTGTGTTCTTATTTTTCTCTACACATACTACTTTGCTTGATCTCCTGATGAATCCATGGATGTCTGTCTTAGATCACTGAACCCAGTAAGAAAATCCCAAGCTATCTATAGAATTTTCATAGGAATTACCTTATTATATCTATTTTAGTTACTTACTTTTATTCACTATATTATCTCTAATTCTAAGCTACTATCACAGAAATTTATTGTGCTGTGTTCAAACCACTATTTGTCTGTGGATCAACTGCTCAAAGCTCTCATATAAATTCCCCATATATTTTTCAGAAATTACTCACTTTTTTACCCCCTTAAAAAGTACTTTCTCTCTTTTTAGTTTTTAAGTTTTTCTAAGATTTTCTATAGTTCTTTCCTTAAAAGGGTATAGTACATATACATCTATTATATTAGCACACATCTTCTGACTACTTTTATCCTCAAAATAGCATAGTATCTTTCTTACTTTCCACACTTTTCTGCAGACTCTTCCCCTTGAAAGACTCATTTTATTTAATAATAGTTATTAACATTAGTAGCTCTTATATTTAAAGAACCACAAAATGATCTTTTACATCTAGATAGTAGAACTTACTCATCAGATTATTAAGTATTTTAACTCTAATTTTCCTCATCATAACTCTTTACAGGACACTATAATCACAAGGGTAATATTTATGACTGAGCAAATTACCTGCCTAAACCTCCTGCCTAAATCTAGGCAGATATTTATAGAACTACAAGGGTATACACACTTACAAGTCAATTCATATAGAAGTTTCAAGAATGCTCAGGTAGTCTTACTAATATCATTAAACTAGCTCATTAATTACTCATTACTTAATTAAGTAGTTCTTAAATTTCATAATCATACAGACTGTTTCAAACAGAGCTATACATTCACCCACTGGAAAGAAGCATTCTTTAAGACTTTACCAATAAGATAGGTATACCTCCCACTAGATCTAAAGTCATACTTAGAGAGTAACATTCTATCTCATTTAGCTCAGCTATTCTTGTAGATTAACCTGGTACCAAGCAGCACATTATTTTGCAGAGTACTAAAGCTAACATCTATAAAGTCTCCAGAAACTCTAAATATAACTCCAATTAATAAAGAGTAACTCTCACAGCTATCATTCATTGAATAGCTAGATAATATGTTAAATGTGAATAGCATCTCAGCTGCTGCAGGCACCAGTAAATCTACTAATAATACAAGTTTTATTTTATATCAGATGTAAATCCTATAGAAACTACTCTCTTATATTAAAGCTATAGTTACTCTATCAGTATCAGCCTAGCTATCAGTGCAGCCTCTATCTGCACCATTAACCTTGACTACTCTATGGAAACCTCAGAATATTAGTTTTTTCTACCCCAACATACCAACATTATGGGGCTGTGATAATATTATTAACAAAGAGGATAAGATCTATTATCAGGATGTCTATATATTTACTAATCAGCTTAAGGTCACCACTCTAATCAGAGATGCAGTAAGGATCTGACAGAACTTAAATTCATACCTTAAGAAAGAGATGGAATTCTAATGGAATCAGAAACTTAATAATATTACTCATATAGATCTTATTGCCATTAATAATGAGGTAGAAGAGTGAATTAAGATCCTCTAATAATAATTTTATATTAAGAATAATCAAGCACTATGAAAACTCAATAAGATAAAGTACTTACTCTAGAATTTCCATAATGAGTATAATTTAACCTTCTATATTCTAGATGTGTCCTCAGCTGCTAAACACTATAGCTAAGGAGATACTAAGTATGCTTAAGTCCTATATGTATGAAATAATCTGGATGTTACCCTGCAAGTAATTATTGATGAGCTGAAAGAAAATATGATCATTAAAGAATTTATAGAGATTATTTACTGCAAGTAGACTAACTGAATAGATTGATTTACAAGTAATGATTGATATATAAATAGTATGTATAATCAGTGTGGATTCTATCATAGTAACTTTACCCCTCAGAGTAATTATCATGAGTGTAGTAGAGAATTATATTCCTGCTAGTTTGAACAGCTCACTTACTAATATCAGTCTAGATACTAGATACAGAATTATACTAATAGATAGTACTACAGCTATAGTGAGAATAATAATCAATATAGTAGTAATAATAATTAATATGATAGCTATTACAATCAGTATAATAAAAATTATCAAGGTAAAGCTCAGTAAGATTATTCTAAACTGCCAGCCTTAAAGTAACAACTCTAGCTACTAGTATCTAAGAGTATCTTTAATACTAACCTGCTCAGCAGGTAACCATGAAATCAGCAGCCACACAAATAAGTAGTATTCCATACTGATCCCAAGGAATCAGAGGAGTCCATAGAAGATTCATATGATTAGGAGGCAGAGTTTAACCCTTACTATGATGACACAAAAATGCCTATAAATGATCTACAGAAGTAGCTATATAATGATGATGTGTATAATCTAGAGGTAGATATATTTCATGTGGATCTCATAATAGCTATCTATTATAGATGTAGTGAAGCATTTAATTTGCATAATAATCTATATAAGCATCTAAAGACTTGCATGGCAACTTTACAGGCTTTTCATGTGAGCTCTAACTTTATATTATGGGTGATAGTATCCTAGCAATCAGCTGACCCAGATACACTGTATGAATATACATTTTATAACTAGAAGTATGCTACTATCATGATATTCTGTCAAGATACCTTCAAATTATTACTGATATGTGTAGACTCAGGCTGCATAATAACTCTTATAAGCAAGAAATTTCTAGAATAGTAGTGTAATAAAATATCATGCCTGTTATGCCTCTAAATATCAGTTAAAGATGTTAGAGATTTCATAGAGTCCTCAGAGATAATTATACTTCTACTCACACTATTAATAGTCCTGCTGAATAAGAAATGTATGCTAGTACTTATCTAAATCTCAGTGAAAATATATATTATTGATGATCTTTATATCAATCTATTACTTAGTATAGATAATATGGTGCCAGAGGGCATTATTATAAATCTAGATAAGAGGATGCTGTAGATAAAGTCATGTGAGAATATAGAAGTCAAGATTTTAGTGATATCAAAAAAAAATTATTAAGTCATCAGGCTAGTATATTCAGACACTAAAGTCATCATTTCATCTAGATTAGAGGTGAAAATTCCCCTCAGATGTTACCTTGGTAAAGAGGAATACCTACCTATAGATAGAGACTATATCTTTAACTTTATCATACTGCTGCTTCAGATATATATATAAATTATAGACTATAATCTCCCATTCACTCATGTCATTAATAATATAGATAGATAGGTCATAATCCCATGGAGATCCTATATTAGCACTCTGAGAGAATATGATGCTACTAGTGCATACTTAGTTGATCTTATAATAAAATTATTAGCTCTTAGTCTACCTAAGGAACAGCCTCAGTATGAGCTGAATGATAACCTGAATATACTAGAATCACTGAAGGAATCTCCACATGCTATTAATATTAACCCCACTGGGGCAGAAGTAAAACTACCTAATAGTATAATAATCTATAGTAATGAGAAGATCATAAAATACTTCACATAAATTTGCAATGAATTCTCTAAAATCTGGGAAGACTATAGTAATGCTATAAACCTGCTAGAGGATGAGTAAATATAAATTCCTCTCTTATCACTAAAGAATTGCAAGCTTCAGATCTAAGTAAAGGTATATCTTTTAGATTAGAAAGACTATAAGGTTATAGATAAACTCTTTAATAAATTGTATGCCTAAGGGTGCATGAAATGGGTAATAGACCATACCCCCTCTGAATACCTAATATTTATAGTTTGAAAGGAAGTAAATAATATATAGAAAGGCTGCCCTGTTATTAACATCAGAGAACTAAATAAGATAGTTGAGTCTGATATATACCTAATGATATAGCAGGTAGAGGTTATCAACTCTATGAAAGAATGTCACTATATTACTATTCTTAATTATATAAGTTTCTTCTATCAATGGAGAGTCTGCTATGACTACTAATAATATTTATTAGTTATATTGCACTGCAGATAAGAGATCTCTTCAGTAGTGATAATAGGATATATAAACTCTCTGGTATATATATAGTACAAGATTGACCTCTTCCTAAAGAAGTTTAAGAAGTTTATTTACTATTATATTAATAATCTAGTTACTGCAAGTGTTATCATGGAAAAATATGATAAATATCTAAGAAAGATCTTCATCTTATTTTATGATAAGAATATAGTCATCAATCTGAAGAAGGTGTTTATTAGTTTTCCTTCAGTTAGATTACTAGGGTATAAGGTCTTATCTCTAGGTCTCACACTAATAGAGGATTGAATTACTGTACTGATAAGAATTACATTCTCAAGGAACCTGAAGGATCTAGAGACTTACCTTGATACAACAGAATGACTGTGAAACTATGTGCTCTTTTATATTTATTATGTAGAGCTCCTATAGGTGTATAAGATGATGCTTCTTAAGGATATACTAGTAAAAGAGAGACTATGAACTTAATTCTCTACCTGAACACCCCTTGAAAAGTCCATAGAAAAAGAAGAGAAGACATTTAATGACATATAAGTAGTATTTATTAAGAGTCTGTTTCTAGTACATCATAATAGCATGTGATACCTCTTCTTTAATGTTGATGCTTCTAAATAGAGAGACTTTAAGATGATGATATTCCATGTAAAACTGGAATAAGTACTACTTAAAAAGATATAGTATGGAAAAATCTCAGACTTTGAAACCCTATCTTTATTAATTATAGTAGAGCTCATTATGTTCCTCTTCAAGATTCTCATACTAGTAGAAACCAGATACTAGCCAACTAAACTGAAGGTTGCATGTCTGGTCTGAGCACTCAAGAAAGTGTGATATATAATCAAGGCCACAAAACTTCTAGTAGTTATATATACTAACTATTTGATCATACTACAAATCATCAGACAGATATTACTAATCACCTCTTTCACAGACAAGCTCAATTTAAGGCTCATTCAAGCTGCTCAATACATACAGCAATTCAACCTATAAATATTTTATAAACCTGGCTGCACACATATCATCCCAGATGCTCTATCTTAATTGCAGTCAGATGTGCCTATAGATCAGGATGAGCCTCTGAAAGATCTAGCTGCTGAGACCATAGATGTATTACTAATAAATTATATAGTTATAGTAGTTATAATGTTCTCATAGTTCTAATAAAAACTTCTAGATGTCTATCAGTAAGACTTGAGGCTGGCTATAATCTTAAACATTATAAAGGTAAATAATGTACTGTTAGTGGAGAATCAGACTAAGTTACTATATCATATCAACTCTAATAATAACCTACTATATTATAACTATAGGGACATCATACAGCTCTGCATTTCCCAGTCTCTCATTGGCAATGTCATCAAGATTATATACTCAGATGCATATCTTAGATTGTAATAAATTATAGAGAAGCTGAACAGCCTGTCAATCTACAAGAAAACTCATCTCATTAAGAAATATATCTATTATTACCCTAGCTGTCTATAAAATGCTACTTAATGTTACAAGCTATATAATATACTACAGCTGATCATCATAGAACTGTCCCTATTCTATATAGTTATAATTGATATTATTCTTGGTCTTCTCAAGGGATAATTCAATGCCAGCATGACTATTACTTGCAAGGCAAGTAAGAGGACAGCCTTCATCTCAGAACACCAAGATTAAGATGTAGAATTCTGGGCCAAGCTATTTATCAAGTAATTAATAATGGGTGACTGAGGCACATCATCTTACATTATCTTAAATAGAGATAAGAAGTTTCTCAGTAATTTCTAAGCAACAATCTTTAAGTTTCTAGAGGTAGATCTCCTCTACACCATAGCTTATTACCTTCAAGTAGACAGTTAATTAGAGATTACAAATCAAATATATGAGATTACTCTCTGACATATAATTATAGCCCTAGAAGATCCACAGTAATGAAAGGACTTAGCTCTCTCACTTCAAGCACTCTTTAATAGTGCTACAGCATTAGTGATAGGAATATTTCCTCACTAATATATGTATGACCAGAAGCTTAAAATGCTACTTCAGCTAGCACAGACATTTTAAGATTAAAGTCCCTAGAATTTCTCCAGCTACCTTAATATGAATGAGGCACTTCACACAGCAGCAGTATTTATAAAGAAGTATTACAATAAGAAGTATACTTTAAGGTTCTTTGCTACAGATGACAAGGTGCTCCTCTAAATTGATAAAGAATATAATATATTACTACTCCAGACTTATAGTAAGTTTACTCCTTAGTATGCAGGCCCCTTTATAATTTACCACTGAGTTGGTAGCCTCATCTATCTTCTGAACCTCTCAGCATACTTTTACATACACCCCATGATTTTCATTGCTTATCTGGAACCTGCCCTATAGGAGGAAGACCCCTTTAGGTGCACTTTACTGATATTAAGCCCTGTCACAATGGAAGAAGATTTAGATGAATGGAAATTATATGAGATAGAAAAAATAATGGCAAAATAGATAAAGACTCTCAAATATGGTAATAAAGTTGAATACCTCATAAGGTGGAAGGGCTATAACTCAGAAGAAGATAAATGATACCTAGAGTACATCCTTTAAAAGGTGAAGGAGCTTATATAATAATATGAGTATAACTGAGAAGAATCTATGTTACTAATAAGACTGTGATGAGGCTGCCCTGTAAAAGTAGTAGCCTAGTCTTCTAAAAAATCTAAAAGAATCCTAAAAGTGCTTTGACATTCACAGAATATAAATTAGAAAGAAAATATGTAATTACTAGTCATAGAGATTTCATACTCTCACATGATATTAACATCTTTATTGCCTAATTAAGTTTTTTATTTTATAGAATCTCCATCATTCCATTGTTGTATCAGCTTGTATAGATAATATCTTCATGTACTCATACATTTATATTTATAATAGTATTATTCTACTAGTTTACTCAAACTTTAATATATATTTCCCCATTGTTATTCTACATCTCACTGTGTGCTAACATGTTTGCTGCATACTCCCATCATCTTAATTATATTTACTGTATGTAATGATCCTACTGAGGAATTTACTAAAAGCTATGAACTTTTCATGATGAATATCATCCCTGTAATGAGATATAAAATAAATATTTACTGAATATAGAAACTTCTCATGGTATTAAGGAATCCAGCCTTTAAAATCTGCAGACATTTACAACTATTATTATGATAAGTTCACTGATAATACTTCATTAATCCTACATACATATAATCTACTCAAAACCACTCCTTCTTACTCTTACTTACTCATACTTGCACATTTACCTTCATGCCATAAGATGTGAAGTCACCATGGTGCCCCATAGCAATAAAGATAACAGTAAAGATAGAGCTAAGAAGGCTAAAGATAAAAATGTCTCTGCATCTAAAATCACAAAGTAATATAAATCTACTAGTATGCTTCTTACATCAGTAAAAACCTTCAGAAAGAGATATTAAACACTTCAGGCAACTATTAACTTTCTAGCCAGCATAATGAATCTTATAGACCTTAATATTAGTAATAACTCTCCTGCAGGTAGAGCTGATGATATAAAGGGGAAATAAAGAATGATAAATAAGAAGGTAGATGAGGAGCAAGTAAAATAGACACTTAAGACTTTAGGTTACTCAAACTGGAAAATAGATATACTCATTATAGACATAAAATATTATAGATTTCTCATTACAGTTATTAATATAATGTTGGTCTCAGCTCTGTAAACCATCATTACTAGCCTGAAAGACTAGAGATGTAGTTAAACACTTCATAATAATAAACTAATTTCCCAACTAAAAGATCATAAAGTAAGATAAGCTAAGAAAGAAAATATAACTTTAGCACTCTTTATTACTGAGAATTCCTTATAATTTTCAATTCTAAAGATATGTGTGGACTCAGGAAAGAGCTGGAACTTTCAAGGCCCTGAGCTGAAAGAACCTCTATTAGAGCCTCAAGTAAAACACCTAAAGATTAAAATTGGAATGACAATTAATAGGACTAAAGGTAAATAAAATAAGGATAATAAGACTAATAATGTGAAAATAATTAATAATATAAATGAACCTATCTTCCTTCAAAATATCTTCTGCAATCTGAATTATAAAGCATGTAATTCCCTTAGAAAACACCTTAGTAAGAGTAAGATCAGATATAATAATGCATACACAATCAGAAAAGTACACTAGTAAGTCATACTGAACATTTAAAGTAAATATAAGATAGATAAGTATATTACAAATAAGAAGTAATATGTATACCTACAGGATTGAAGAGCTACAGTGCAAAACTGAGAAATTAATATTCTACTAAATGAATGGGAATGTCAGAACACTGTGATCTTCCTACCAGGTATAACTAAGTAAGATGTTATAAATGCTGTAAATAACCTCTACTATCAGAACTATCAGAAGTAAATCAAGTAAATTTAATCCTTCCACATTAGATGCCCTTCCACAATGTACATTCTGACTTAGAGATTTAATCATATAGAGGTCAAGGTTCTTAAATGCCTATAAAATGATGATCAGATTATAACTGACAGACTAATAAATATATCAGAGAATACTAGTAATAAAGGGTATATCAGTAATAACAACTCTATTAGTACTAGTACTCTCTTGAATGATTATCAGGCTCATAATGAAACTCCATCCCTACAACTAAAGAGCCATAAAATTATCATGGAGACTCTAATAGTTGTTATAGAGGCCTTCATACTATATGTTACTAAGAAAAGTAAGAAAGTAGTCTAATATGTTATAACTCTATGCAATATAGAAGCACAGTTAGCACACAACATGATGAACAACTGAAAATCCACAGGCATTCTATATGATGAGATGACTGCTGTAAGCAACCAGAAACTACACTATATAATTAAAGACATTATGAAATAATAGGGGAAGTAACTTAATAATCTCATAGAGAATACCTATATGACTAAGATCTCTAATACCACCAATAAAGATACATACATTCATAAAGATGCTGTTAAATATATCATGAAACTACAGTAGCTAAAGTAATACAAGATAGAGGCTATGACTGAAACACTACACATATTTAGCACTACATTTTATAACATGTTTAGTATGATAGATGAGCAACTATGAAGAGCTCTACAAAAACTTAATGATACTAACACTAATGATATCTTTAAGCCTTAGAGTCAACAGCTCAATTAGAAGAAGCTCAGCAGTAAAATTCAAGAAGTTTTGCTCAGTTCTCTCCTTATATAGGACATTTCATAGATGTACTCTTCTGAAGCCAAATAAGCAATTAAGGTAGTTATTATGTTAGGCAATATATAGCTTGAAAAAGCTATAAACCTTATTCAGTGATAGATCAATCTGAGTGTTTCATATAATCATATTATGTCTATAAATATTGATATCAGATAGAAAGTAATAAAAAATCTTATTAACTGTCAAGAAGTAGCAGGAGAAACTACAGCTCAGTAAGAGAAGGTTTTACCAGAGAGCTTCAAGGCTGATAAAGATCACATACAAGCAGTACAATGTATAGCTTGACTGTGTAAAATCAGCAATGACAATACAAACATTTTAGTAGGTCACTGAAATGAGAAAGAAGTGCTATTCTACATGATTAAAAAGATGATAATGTAGTAAATCAGATAGGAGATTGAGTAACTACAGGAATTAATAATAATATCAGAAAAACTTCTAAATGTACTAGATAACCTTAAGATAGCATTATAATTAATGTATTTGTACAACATCAGACCTGCAGATGCCATGGTAATACTAGATAAATAATCTAGTATAGAAATATAATATGATAATATATAAGGCCTGCCCAACAAAGAATTGTATATGGCTATTAATGGACTTATTAAGTATACTCATAATTACTCAATTAAGTCTGCATTAACCCTATTTACTAGTCTCAAAACTCTCAATATAGCTCTCTGGAAAGATGCCACACTTATCTACACCCATGCTATATAATAGCTCATCAAATTACTCAGTATTAAAGAAAAGAAAGTAAAGGAGATCCTTATAATTGCCAAGAGATGTAAAACACTCTACTATGAGGTATGCTGTATGAATGAAGACTGCCTTGAGGAGGATCTGGGAAGATTTATTATAGAGGAGGAATAGTAATAAAAGCTGATACTATGAACACCCTCAAGTCTCCATACTCTATAATAACTCAGCTATGGAGTGTGGCTATCATGGGGATAGAGAGTAAGGTTTTCTTTTTCACTTGATATATTATTTACTATTATATTATATATTATAAGATTTTATGTTTCATTTATTGACTCTACAATTCTGCATGTAACTACTGCAATGAGGGCATCATATGCCTTTCTGAAAGGAGCTACTTGTTACATGTACATACTCTATGCTATAGAATATTCATGGTGCTTAGTCATCTATATAGCTTAGTCAGGCCCTGTAGTATAAATAGCTATAGATAGCCTAAGAACATAGTAAATATAACCTTATTCTACACAACATTTTGATCTTAAGTTATTCTAATTATACTTATTCTCTAATCCTTTCTAACCCTAATCCCCTAAGCCCTAAGGTCTAACCCTCTAATCCTAACCCCTAACCCTCTAATTCTAAGTCTAATTAATTATTAATGAATTCCTAACTGATTCCCAAGTGATTCATAACCAGTTTAGTATTTTAGTGAAAATACTGTGGAAATCATATGAAAATCATTTGGTACTGTATGGTAAGGTAATTTATTTTTTAGTGAGGTCAGCCAGGTGCATGGGCCTGATATTGTAGGTTGGGTCACATGGCAAGGTCACCAAGCTTTTTAGAGAGGTCAAGTTTTCTGATTCCTGGCATTTCCACCTTGTAGAGGTTGAACCATGTAGTTAATGACTAATCACCCAGCATGTTGCGGCAGCGACCATAGTAAAGATTTCACCTCTCGAGGTAGATACACGGGATACGTCCCACCACAAAGAGAGAGGATGCCTGACGCAGGACTGAAAGGAGGAAGCATATCCTGTAATCATATGTATGGACAATGCTTCATGTAAACAACATTTTGTTGCCGCTTCTTAGTTGGATAGAGAGAGGACAGTGGATAGTAGGAGTCAACTGGAATAACTGTCCAACATTGAATGGCTATTTATATGGAAGCAGGTTCACTGTGCCCTGTATAGTGCAGACTGAGATTATCCTGGTATGTTCAACATATAAATTATTATCCTTTGGAATAGCAAACTAAGCAAAGGGAGAGGAGTCGAAAAAGGAGGCTGAAAGTCAAATAGTATTAATAAGCAACCTGCTGGACTTCAACCTCATCCTGATCTTTTGCATATTTATTCATTTCATAACAACCGAGGTCCACTGCCAAAAACACAAAAATCAATTTGAATCAGTCCTCTCCCCAATTCAACCACTCCCTCCGTCATAAATATCCAGACAGTAGGAGAAACCCCCCCCCCCCCCCCCCCCCCCCCCGCTCCCCCCCCCCCCCCCCCCCCCCCCCCACCCCCACACCCCCCCCCCCCCCCCCACAAAACCCCAAAAAAAAAAAAAAACCCCCCCCCCCCCCCCCATGCACGCGCTCATAGCAAAACAATGACCTCCCGCCCCAACGCCGAACTCGCCGAAGAAATCGAGTCGATAAATGCAATCTAC
Source organism: Onygenales sp. PD_40 (assembly GCA_032988205.1). NCBI lineage: Eukaryota > Fungi > Ascomycota > Eurotiomycetes > Onygenales > Onygenales sp. PD_40. The sequence goes on from JANTQD010000039.1 coordinate 129,329, forward strand.
GACCCCCCTCCAGTCACACTGACCTCGAATCCTTCCAATTCCCCTCCCACCACCTCAACCGAACTCCCAATAACCGCCACAATCATCCTACGCATCCCCGAGCATGAAAACTTCTCCTTCCTCATCGCATTCGACAGCAAATACCCCACTACCCCTCCTCGCGTAGTAGGGACCGCGTCCACGAGTTCTCGCGGCGAGGGGAAGAAATGGCTGGATATCCTGAGCGGGTCGGTCAAGAAAGTGTGGCAGGAAGGTCTCGTGTGTTTGTACGATATTATCGTGGAATGCGGGGAGCAGTTTGGGGAAATGAGAGCGGGTGATGTCGAGGGGGGGTGGGAAGAGACAAATCCAACTACCATGACATCGAAGGATACTATAGATGCCCCGCCAATGTCTCTACATGCATCATTTGGCCTAGACAGTCCTCCGGACTGGATAATTTCCGATCCTATAACGGAGAAAAAGTCGGTGTTTGTGGGTCGCGCTGCGAGGGTGCAGTCGAAAGAGACGGCGGAAAAATATCTGGATTATTTGCTTGGGACTGAAAAGAAGGTTGCCGCGGCTACGCATAATATCACCGCATGGCGGATTAAGCAGAAAACGCCCGCGGGCGGTGAGACTATTATTCAAGATTTCGACGACGACGGCGAGACGGCTGCGGGTGGCAGGCTACTACATCTCATGCAGCTGATGGATGTATGGGATGTTTTGGTCGTTGTGACTAGATGGTACGGAGGCGTCAAGTTAGGCCCTGACCGCTTCCGAATTATCAATACAGCTGGAAGAGATGCCTTGCTCAAGGCCGGATTTACGAAAAATGATAGTGGCGAGGCCCAAGAAAAGGGCAAAAAGAAGGGCAAGCGATGACGACGGTATATATGAAAGAAAAAAGAATTGACTTCTAACGAGCTATGCAATGTCTAAATCTAACCGGTTCCCATGCTGCGGATCTATAGCTTGCTTCTTGGGGCGACTAACTTCTCTACCTCTGCGAATTTATAGTAGAAGTCAAGACTCTGGGGATTGGCCAATGTCCCTGACGGCTTGATGACTTTCCCGGATACAATCTGCTTGACGGGGAGTTCGACCTTTTTCAGGTTGACGGTTGTCTTGGATTCGATCAGCATACATGGTTGGACGAGGAACGATGCGGCCATCAACTTACCGGGATATCGGGTGTCTCGAACACATATTTTGGGACGTGCCGGGCACTAAGCCCGCTCTTAATGGCGGATTTCACCTCGTTCACTAATTCCTGGGTGAACGGGACACCAGGCCGCATGAGTAGGAACAGCATGACGGTTTCGTCTGAATCCTGCGGCCGACGTTGGCCAACGCAGATCGAGTCTGCGATTTGGTTGGGGAACTTGTTGTCAAGGATGCCGTATATCTCCGCTGACCCGAACCGTACTCCTGATGGATTAAGGACGCCGTCTGCCCGTCCCAGGAAGAAAATCTGTTTGGTGATGGGATGGATCATGATGAAATCGCCATGCGTCCACACATCTAGATAGATTAGCTTGGGACTCATGCCTTCTTGGGCATCAACTTACCATCAAACCGAGCAAAGTATGCATCAAAGTACTTTTGCTGTGCATTCTCCCCCCAGAACATAACGGGCATGTTAGGGAAGGCAGCGGTCCCCACTAATTCTCCTGGAACGCCCTCCTCAACGGGCACGCCCTTCACCCCCTTTCCGCCCTCGATTGTCTGATCATAGACGGCTATTGGGGTTCCTAGGCTAGGCCCCTGACAGCCTCCGACATACACTGGCGTCAACGCATTTTCGGTCCCGAAAGCCCCAGCGATATCCGTGCCGCCCGAGATGTTGCCCAGATGAACGCTGGGCGGGAATCCTTCGTCATAGAACCACTCAAACAGAGCGTCGGAGAGCACCATGCCTGTGCTTGTGACAATCCTCAGATTGCTGAGGTCAGTGGTATCCTTTGGTCGAATTCCGTGCTTTTGCAATTCATGCAAGTACCGTGGAGACGTCCCCATATGGGTAACCCTGATCATATCAGCTTATGTCCGTCGGATATCCTAAGCATTGACCTACTTGTGTTGCCCGACTAGCTTAATATAAGCAGTCATGTCTGGTAGGAATGGACTGCCGTCATACAAAACCACCCTGCTCCCATACAACAGCGGCTGGACCGCTCCGAGATACATGATCCACCCGGTTGTGGTGTATTGCATGGCGACCGCATCGGGCCTCATTTCTCGGTGGAGCAGTCCCTCTTTCATTCCCGGCAAGATAACTCCACCAACCGAGTGCACGATACATTTGGGCTGGCCGGTTGTACCTAATCGAGCGAGTTAGTTTCTCAAACCTTTGTTTTTTTTTCGCGGTTCATAGATACGTACCAGATGAATAAACGATCAAAAATGGATCGCGGAACTTCACCCGCACAAATTCCAACTTATCTGACTTGGCTTTCGAGAGGAAATATGCCAGCGTTTGCGCTTTTGACACCATGCTCACATCTGCCGGGCGATCTTGGAATCGAGGCTGCGACACGACACCCTGAAACTCTTCCACGCCCTCCATGCCCTTAACGACCTCATTCATCTTCGATCTCAAATCGATAGTCTTCCCATTATAAACCGTCCAATCGTCCATGAACAGGTAACGGGGTTTGATCTGCAACAAACGATCCAAGATCCCCTTCACACCCATATCCGTCGAGCTAGACGAAAACAACCCCCCCAGCGCCGTCACCGCCAAAAACACAACCAAGGTATCAATACTATTACTCGCAACAACCGCCACCCGATCCCCCTTCTTCACACCAGCCACCTTCATCGCCTGCACCAACCGGCCCACTCTCTGCCTGAGCTCCCGCCACGACACGTCCCTGGAACCCTCCAACCCGCCCTCGCGAACCTCCGTAAGCGCAATCTTATCATCCTCTTTACCAGTCGTGCATACAACCGATGGCGTCGCGAAGGTCTTTCCGGAGGCAAAAAGCATGTTCTCCGCGAAGTTTAGATATGTGCCTTCGAACCAGGACGGGATGCTATCCATGCGGGCCGACTCGTCGACGACGGTTGTGTACGTTCCCTCATGGATGGGGTTGAAGTCGTGCCAGCAGAAATCCCAGAAGGCGGCGCGGTTGGCGACTGAGTAGTCCCATAGGTCGAGGAAGGTCTGGGGTATTTTGGGTTAGTTAGATTTTGTCGAATAGAAAGATCCCATTGATCTCATTAGTTCAAGCGTTACAAGGAGGGAACCAGGAGGCCACGGACGAGATGGCATCAACGAACGAACAAATACAGATATCTAGGTAGGTTCCCGGGGCCCATCAAACTCCCTCCTCTCTCCGCACCCACCTACAATGCAATCCCACGACCCCATGCTCAGACAGCACGATAAACAATATCAAACCCCCATCTCCCAATTAGGTAAACAAAATAGAGAAACCCCAAAAAAAAAAAAACATGATAGACATACCGGAAACTTCAACCCCGTCTTACGCTCCAGCCGCCGTCGAAACTGGCCGAGATTCGATGCCTCCGGGTTCGGATGCTCCCATAGCTTGCGGGGTTTGGAATATGTCGACATAGCCGCTGTGATACGATGTGTGCGTGGTGGCTTCGGACGGAGGGGCTATATCAATTGCACAAGGAAATAGAGGACGACAGGTAGAGAGAGGTACGAACTCTCACGGAGAAAGAATGGCTGTAGCTAAAGAGAGCGAGAGGAAGAGAGGTTGGTAAATTGTCGGCTAGTTATGTATCTCTCTCAATCAATCAAGAATCCCGCTATGGCCCGACGTGCATCCAAGAGCTTTTCTTTCCCCCGCTTCAAGTAGTTTAATTAACTAAAACCAGCTCTCCATGACGCCAGCGATCTATCACCCCCACCCCCACATTTTGCTGGATAATTCGAGACCATACAAAGTCGCCTGCTCGGTTGTTGTACGTAGTTTAGTTCCGAATTGCCGGCCGGACCGCCTGTTTTTCGGGTAGAAATGAGTAACTACAGTAAGTAGTAAGTTAGGTGAGCAGACCGGCAAGCATGATTCGGCTTTGTGGTTATGTTTTCTTTTTTTACTTTTTCCTTTTTTCAATGTCGAGTTGAGTTGTGTGCGTTGTGGGTTGGTTGGGTGTTCTGGGCCGGCTTCCTCGGCTTCTTGATGTGTGTGTTTGCCGGCTGGTGGTGGATAGCCGGAGACGGGGGAGGATGGCTAAACTTGTTTTGGGGGAAAGGGATGGAGATTGGTGTGGGATCTTGGCTTTGGAGCTTGGGTTTTATCATATTTTTTCCGGCATTATTTTATTACTTTGATCGCTGTGCCAAATTAAGTTGGGTCAAGATACAAATTGACTATCGAGAAGAATTTGTTGGGCGTAGACGCTTAACTGTGCAATGTTAAATAACTACTACACACCACTGTCCACCGCAAGTTCGCCCAAAACATTCAACGGGACCCTACCGTTCCAGTATTTAACCCATTCCCCTACACGGCTTGCGGATGAGCAATCAGGAGCATTGCTGCCACAGGGCTGGACACCACCATCCTCTCCAAAGGCCAGCTGGTAATCATAACCCGAACGTCCATGCTCCTGTTTGGCATTGTGCAAGGAAGTCTGCTGCGGACAATTGGTGGTAGGGCACGTTGGCGGAGGATGCTTGTGTCCTTTTGAGAATTGCTGGGGGGTTGACAAGCAGGTACTTTGTGGGCGGGCTGGGGTATGGCTTCGATATGCAGATGCGCAAATGGGCATAGGACCAAGAACAGAATTGTTGCACTGTATTGTAGGGTATGGATCTTACTTTCATTCTCTCCATTGCTTTCTTTGGATAGTTGCCGTCAGCAAACATCTGTCGTGTGGATTCGGCTAGAAACAAAATATTGCAGAGGCATCGTAAGGCAATGCGGCCTGTGGGTGGTGAAGTATTATCAAATAGCGACAGCAGAGAGCGACACAACGCTTCGTAAGAAGAGGGGCTAGGCTTCCAGAGCTAGAATGGACTCTAAGCCGTTCGATAATCCCGGTGTGCTCTGTGGGGATATGTCAGCTAATCCCAAGCAGGAGACTTCTGGTAAAGCTATAATGCTTGAGGCAACTTGGGAAATATTGCAAAGAGAGGCAACTTACTTGAAGACAGGATACTGATATCCTTGAGGCTGACCTCAAGGACATCCAGAACATACCCTACGTCATTAGTTTTAGTTGTTTTATAGATGTGTTAATTACCTGACGCCTGTCAATCAGTAATGTAGTATTCCCTACCAAACTTGGGAGCAGATGGGAACTCACCACAGGCCCCTTGATGCGCTGCCATAGCCCTCACTTTTCTCATACAGTAGAATGTGCATATTCTGAAAAAAGTGTAGATTCCCACTGACCAAGATCAAAAATTTATCCTCATGCAAAGGTAGACCAAAAAGCAAGTGCAGCCAGAGACCCAGCAAATTTGCCTAAGTGAGGACCAAACTTGCATATTTATTTTTTTGCCAACCTTTGACAATTGCTTTGCATCTCTGTAAAAAATATTCCCTTATTTTGCTCTGCGCATTATTGGGTTGACTGAATAAGATTGTCATCCATCCACAGCTACAAAGTAGGAACAGCAAAGGGGTCAGGAACCTCAGCCATGTTGAACAATTCTGTACACCACAGCAAGCAGTTAGTCAGTTCTTACAAGCTGGACTTTTGGTACAGATCCAATTGATAACATGATCAGCTAGTCGTGGACGTTGCGGTCCTAGAGAAAGACATGTACGGGAGTCACCATGTCTCCCAGTCAAAATGTTCTGGTTTGTTCAAGAAACTTCGGCGGGACAAGGGGGAGATTAGGTAGACCCTGCTTGTGAGCAGAAGAAGAGCCATCACCAGTGACTGGATTGGGGAAGCTCAGGATCTAGGACATATATATGCCGTCTTGTTGATATGGATGACGGATCTCTAAATTCCAGTGTTGAGAGGAGCACAGGTATTTTCATAACCAACAGCTCAGGTATTAACCGAGTCAGAATCCACGGCTATATAAAAGAAATAATGCCATTAAAAAGAAGAAAACGCTTCCCTAAAACTTTGAAAGGCTCAAGGCGACTGCTCATGCGTAGGGATTTGGAGAATATTTCTTCTCCTATGGGTCCTGATAAAGCCCATTATTGCCTCCCTCATAGCAACGGGGCAACAAAGATCATGACCCATGACAGTCTACAGATAAGTAGGCCCAGTTGATCAATAATCCACTAACATTCGTGGAAGCATTAGAAGATGATATCGCCGGAGAGCTGCATAAAACCAACTCAACCTAAAAATGGTGATAAAGAGCCATCCCCAACCTGCGTAACTAGCCCTGTTAGAAATTAATCATAACAGCATAAGAACATTTTGGAGACGACCGGATTACTCACTCTGCGCCAAATGCCGACTCAATTCCAACATCCATATCTGACGAAGAAATGAATTCTATTTTTAAAAAATGCCGTTTCCTCCCTTCTGCACAGCGTTGGCTTGAGCCTAGGGTGATCAACTCTGAAACCGTGAACACCCATGGGCCATAACCAGATGATTGAATGACAAACACCCGAGTTACTCCCGTCAAAAAGGAAAAAAAGGGACATTTCGTGTTCCCCTGACTCCTGCATGAATTAACATCTTCCTGTCCGAACAAAATAACGAAAATCATAATACTGTTGTATTAAGAATTGCGAGTTGCAAGAGCGCGGGGAAAACAGAAATAGGGGGAGGCGAAGCAACGACAGAGATTATTGAAATTTGACCGTGAACTTCGTCAAGGGAATTTGTCGCACGATCATGCTGCCAAGAAGGCTTGGAGGCATTGATTCCTTTCTTTCTTTCTTTCTTTTGCCGTTTAGCTTTCTCACTCCCTGGAGTTATTTTAGTTAACGGGTTAGTTCAACGCAAGGCTATTCTCTCGAGTCAAGCATTGCGCATCCAACGCTTAATTTTTGTCTTTGCCTAAAAGGGGTCTTCTTACCAACTTCTGGCAAAACTCCAACATCGGAACAAAAGACGTCAAATCTCCAAACTATGCTCGTTTAAGTATGGGTTAATTTTGAAGACTGTTGGTCCTTGAAAAGCACCCTTGCCCTTTATTTCCATGATGAGACTTTCCAAGTTATGGAATACGATATCCGTTTTCGGCTTCTATCCGTGAGCCAAAAACCATCTCCATCTTTGTTTCCTCACCCCCCTTTCCCATTCTACGTTTCAATGGCCAGCAGTAAGATGGACTTTTCCACTCCTGATTGCTGGATTTCTCCTCCACCAGACACATTTTTACCTTTCTTTATCCCTTCTCGAGACGATTAAAAGTCTCTCTCGATTGTCATATACAGCAGGGGCCGCGCCTTAATAGCCGGGTTCCTGACTTAACTCGCCCCCAGCGAAGCTCATCATCCAATCGACCAGGATGGCAAATGCCGCGTCGAAGGTTAGAGCAACTTTAACATTGCGACTCCCCCGAAAAGCGACCCTGGATCCATCCGAGGCCGTCTTTAAACTTTATGGTGGTATCCGGGCCTGATCGCCTCAACCTCTCTTTGGATGTCAAGAAAGGATCAATCTCCGTGGAGAGTCTCATCAAGTGACAAGGCGGTATGGGGCTTTCACGCTCCTTCGACCTGGTGGCGGATGGGAGGAAGGAAGGCTGGCTGGGAAGCGCAAGCTTATTCCGGTGACCGGATGGTCAAGCAGGGAGGCAAGAGGGGAGATTCCTGGCAGGTTTGGTCTCCACAGGCTTGTTTGATATCCATTGTCTGAGCTGTTCTTTATCATGCCGTCTTCTCGGGTCGTTACTTGCTGAGCGGAAGATGGGATGAAACGAAGGATATTCCCCCATACATAGCTGATTTGACACCATGGGATGGTGATGGTTTCGTTTGACACAGTCTGACGAGTCAGATAACTAACTGCCGCCTGTGGCCCATCCGCGTCCAACAGACAAAAAATTGTAAAGCACTAACGGTGATTCCAGAGGTGGAGAGGATGAATCACGATCCCCAGGTGTCAGGATACAATTCACAAAGACGCTCCACTGCCATCACATCGACGATAAATTGACAATATCCGGGCGCGAAGACAGCTGGCAACGTATCCCAACACGATGACCCTTTGAAGATTCGACTCCCCACATTTCTCAAACATCACAGTTGAAACAGCAAGTCAAGAAGTCACAAACCACATGGCCGGAGCTTATACGCTGTCAACGTTTGCTATGTATCTGGCGATATCCCAATCACCACCACACATGTGGAACATCTCGATTCTGCGACGAATATCTCCGATTCGATGCCTCCTTCATCTAGGGACACAAAACTGCCCGACCTTCTCCATTCCTTGAAGAAAGCATATGATAGGCTGGTAAGTGACCAATAAACGTCGCCGTCTCCGTCGCTACCTAATTCTTCACAGAAGCTCCTGGTTCAGGTGATGTGGTAGAGATGAGTTTCGGTTGGTTTGTTCCTGAAGGGGGGGGGAAGCGAAGGACGCAGCCAAGACCACGTCGGTTTCATTCCGTTGACGTGTTCTGCGCGTTTCAAAACCGGAGGATTTAACTAACTAGTTGCGTATCGATTTTGACATCAAATCTTTTTTGTTGCGTTGGACGCTGGCCTATGAGATCGACGATAAAGTGTCGAATGAAACGGCCTCTAGGGCTAAATATCAGTATCTGTGTCTGAAAGAGACAAACAACCACTACTAACTACTTACTACCAACCGCCGGACGTAGATTCTCCCCCACCCATCCCACCGTGCAACAAATTGACAAGGAGTAAGTTAAGCAATGCAGAAGTCAGCGCTTCCATCCGCTAGTTGACTACAAGTTTACCCCTCACCAACAGCAAGCGTGTGAATGAAGTCCAGCACAGCGCTCGGCATGCCGCCCGCCTTACCCTGTGTCTGGGATGGTATTCCATCCATACGTGAATCTTTTCCTTGGGCGCCTAAAAGATGTTGTCCACACTCGATTGAATGACGAGTAACTGAACTCATCTTCAATAATCTAATCCCTTTCAGAGCGTTTCAGCAGGCAAAAGTATCACCGATCAACTATGTACGAAACCAGACATTCCCCCAATCACGAACTCACGACCTCCCCCCCTCCTCCCTTCCTTCTCTTATGATGCATTATACCGACTATTCATCACATCCAAAATCCTTTTTAACCCATCATTCTTCACAGTAGAAAGCGGGGGAACTTACATCTCCTCCTTGACAGTGAAACCAAAACTGTATCATATCACACACATTCCATCGCATTCTTCACAAACTCTTTAACACCATAGTGTACACATGTACGCAAACCACCCCACCACCCAGCCTATCTTATCTAATTCCCAACTCGAGTTGCGCGCGTATACATACTGTAGACCACGGTTCCCCTCTCCCTCTCCCTCTCCCTCTGCCCCTACCCCTCCCCCCTCCACCCCACCCACCGATCGAATCCATCATCGATTCCAGATCCCACGCTCCGTTTGCTTTGCTGATAGTGGCAGCGCTGCTGTGTCACCGTCTATCCGGATCCCGGTTATGCACAGCTGTGGGTGGGGGGGGATGCATAGATTAGTAGTACAGCACATACATACACGCACATATGAGGAGGCGCTTAATATCGATACTCGGGCGATCCGAGGATGAGGAGAACCGGTGTGTGCTGTATTTATGATAGTGACGAGGCATGATGAATGTACAGTTTCCCCATTTGCCGAGAGGATCGGTCAGTGATGGGCCCAGCATATGCAGTGTGGCAAGGCAGACTGTACTGTATCTACCCGCTATGGCGGGGAGGGTACAGGAAGTAGGCAGACAGAGCAGGTCGAACATGAGCGGAGACCATAAGTTGCTCTTGATAAATACAGCTGTGCTATTACGATATCGAAGCCTAATAACTAATATTCCATCACTGGCTCGGTCTTGTTGCTTGCTACGTGTACCGGACCTAAATGAGACGATATATAGATCTTGGGTGGTTACTAGCATCCTGGGTTGAAACTGCGATTGCAAGAGTATTATTATCATATACCCATCAAATATGACAACTCATAGTTACAACCGCCCTCCATGGGATGGGCATGAACTGTAGTTAGTGAGCGTAGCCAGTTATCAAACAATGTATTGGTAGAGTAGCATGGCCACGTTGTAGTACTTGCAGACAGTTACTATTAGGCGGCTGACAGGGGGGGGAGGGCAAGCCCCTTTCATCTCTCCGGAACACATACGCGCGCGCACATGTTTTTGCTGGGATTTAACGGCTTTGGGGACGACTGCAGAATGAGATGAGGAATGAGAATGACGGCGGGTCAACCGTCATGGAGTATGGCTGACTGGGTAGACTGTGTATGATTGATTCTCCTTTGGGGGAGGTAGTTTGGGCTGCGGGGGGAAATATTCACAAGGAAAGCCTATGGGATCGAGAGTAACTTGAGATCGATGAATTCGAGGTCGAGGTACATCATCACATGCCGTGCCATGCCATCTTGCATCCCGCCTCCATCATTATCTTCAGATTCCCCCCAGTGCTTCCACCGGCAAATCCGGAGGTCCCACGAGGCAATGCCGCAAGGGGTTTCTGGGTAGGGTCCAAGCTCCGTCCCCTCGACATGGGCCCAAACGCATATCCGTAAGATATTCCAAAACATTTGCAAGCGTCTCCCCCCGTCGTTATCATTAGCCACTCATCCGGGTTCGTCAAGGTCAAGTTGAAAAAAGCAAAGATCGTTTCAAAAAACCAAAGGATTACTAAATAAATGTCCGATGTTTCAGTCCGGTGTGGAAGGATCTACTTCCAACCAGAGGATGAGGAGACAGAGTTGATCATGACGGTCGAAACATGTCCAGAAATTTGGAAAGAGTTTCGAGAAAAAATAGACTCTCTGGGAACAATGGGAACATCCGAGGAATAACCATAGTTGAGGGAGTTTTCGAGTTCCTTGGTGCGGGGGGTTCCAATGCCCTAGTTTCTATATCGAAACACATCAGTTAAATCTTGCGAGAAAACGAAACGAAAAAGTTCCAGGAAAGAAAAAATTAAGGGCAAGGCCTTCTTTTTTCTTCATGCTTCTTGTTTCCCTGCAACCCGGTGGAGGAAACAATCTTCATTTCTCGAACAACCAAGGGTGGCAAGCCATCTGGCCGTTTTTCATTTTTTTAGGCGGAAGCCGGTCGTTTCAGGTTTGCTGCGATGGAGACGAACCGGTTTCTCGGTGGCAGTCTTTGTTGGCCCAGGCTCGTGTTTTTGATTTTGGGAGCTGGAACCTCATCAAGGGGTCGTTGAAGTTTAAATGGTAAAGTAGCTAATAACGATTGAGTATCAATGCTGGAGATTTCAAGGGTGTTTTTGATGATCACGAACGAGGAGATTCGCCCATGTGCCTTGAAATAATAAATTCCGAACAAAATCTGCGGTCAAGGAAAGAGTAATGTTCTCCACAGCCCTGCGACAATTAAAAGTTAGTAAAAAGGACATCCCGGCCCTGCTGAAAAACAAGCAAAAATCCGCCTCTCCCGCAAGCGCGGGGAAAGTAAAAATCTGACAACGGGTCGGAGTGTGGCGAAATATTCCGTCCTCTCTCGATGAGCGATTCATGCACGGGTGAAAGTGCCCATAAACTTGGCCAGGATTCCCGTCCAGCACCAATCAACGCGCTGTTGTCCCTGGTTCCTGAGAAGCAGTGCCACGGCTGGAGGGGACGCAGGGGGATGATAGGCTGAGAGCAACCGCGAAAGATGAGGAACCTTGCTTGGTCTTTGGACTGGTGTTTCATGTCTGTGGCTTGGGAATTGAGGTTGACATGTGGGAGCAGGATTGATACGCCAATTTCTCGAGATGTTGCGGCGAGGAGAGGTTTGAAGAAGGTGATGAAAGAGCTGGAGACAGCAAATAGTAAGAGAAGATAGCAGAGATGAGGTGGAATATCAAATCTTGAATCCGAAGTTTGGTGAGAGCGATGAGGCTGAGCGCAGAGATGCACCTGTATTGGGATTACCAAAAATACTCGCGCGGGCAGGGCACGGCAGGCGTACACCGGAAGATACGGTACCGTACCGTACATCCACCTGCCAGAAACAGCCAGACGACCTCCCAACCTCATCTTGTTCTCATTATCGGACGAGAAGCCACTGCGAAAGGGTGACAGATACCGGCCTCTGCGCCCAGACCACCACATCCACGTTGAACACGACACCAGGGGCCAGCATCGGGCATGTATGGAGTATCGTCTGCTGTAATCGCCTGGTATCGCTGCTCACCGCTGGACGGCGGCCCAGCCGAACCCCGAAGGCCCTGGGGAGCCCGCGTAATAGCTGGTGTCTTGGTTCACCATCTGGGCTGGGTACCACGGCCCACTGCTGGTGGCCTCAGCTAACACCCTCAGCTTAGGCTTCTTTGCCTCTGGAGATGGACGATGCAACGACTGGCTGTCACTTTGTCGCCGCCGTACACCTCTCCTCCTTGTCCTCCACTCCCAGCCGCTCTCTCGCCATCCGGCCCCAGCAGATGCAACACGAATAAGCCGTCCCATTCACCTGTTTCGGTCTCTGTGTCTGGGCGCTGTTCTGGCGCCCTGGTTCTTTTGCCCTTGAACAGGATCGTGTCGAATGTCACGATCTGCAGGAAACATCATGCGCTGAGTGGTCACCGCAGCTGGGAAACCCAGCATTTCCGCCCACTGGGAAAAGCAGATCGCCCTGTATTAGCATGTTTCGAATTCCACTATCCACTACGCTTCGTCAGGTCCCCTCTCATCGCAGGCGGATGCCACTTCTCATGGGCCAATTGTCCGTCGCCCAGCAAAATCCACCCTTCCTGCCCTAGCCCCCTTGGCCCACATCCTGGTCAAATTACCAGGAGAGCGAAGGACCATAACCATGCTTGTGGCCGGGCGAGGGAACGTTTAGCTCGCGCTAGCATCAGGCACAGAGTCCGCGGGCTTGACTGGGCAAGGAATTTCCTCGATATCATCCGGGGAATAAGCCCAGGCCGCCCACCAGGCCGATATATTAACCCCCTCCCCTCCCTCCGCCAAGCTTGTTTGATTTCCTCTCCTCTTCTTTCATCACGCTGGTCCGTTTCGACACTGCACCCCAGTTCGCACCTCTCCCCCTCTCCCTGCTCGGGATTTGTCTTTTTGTCTTTTGACTTGGGTCCTGTCCAGTCTCTCCCTATCTTTTCAAAAACCACCACAATCTACTCTTCATTTTTGCCTGTGGCATCGATCAAGAGTATTTTTACATTCCTTGAACATACTCTGCAATTTCCATTGCGGTTGCGAAAAGAATATCAAAAGCACTTGCGGCAATATTGGTCAGTCGATCAACACAATCTCCAGAGGATCATCTTTCGAGTTAAACAAGTTTGGTTCCTATTGAATAGAGGTAAAACACATCAATTTTGTATTATCCCTTCACTTTTGTGGATTTGATCAGCACACTCCCCCTTTTAAAGCTGCTCCTTCATGCAACTGCACTTGGACCTCTGCTGTTTCATGTCTGATCCTCCTTGCTGGCCACAGCAGTTAGTGCGGGATATCTACTGTGGATTAAGGAGTTATCCGCACTGGTGACTATTTGATATTCTTTCTCTTCTACTGTCACTCTCTTTTCTCTCCTTCTTTTGTCTTCTGCAGCGGCATCATCCACTCATTCTACTGTCCTTACCACTTCAATCGTCTGGATTCTTCCTGAACTCTCTCGCTGACTTCCTACAAGATCCTCTCGTTTCTTGACTGCCCAGAGCCGTTCCCTTCATACTGCGTGGAATCGACCAAGATTAACGACCGACTTCCGTCTTGATCGACCTCTTCCATTCTATCTCTCGCAAAGTTTCTCGTCAGGTACGAGACATCTCGAAAGATATAAGGGCACTCGAGGACCACACAGCGACACACTCCTTCAACCAAGCCAACAGACATACCACAGAGCAGCTTCTGCGAAGCACTTCCCCCGAATCCTCGACACCTTTGCACATAAACTACCTCCAAAAAAAATCAGAAAAGCAAATACAAGACGTACAAAATGTTGTTCTCACCCTCCTTCGTGGCCGTGGCTGCCACCCTGCTCTCCACCAGCACAGTCCACGCCCATATGAAGATCGCTACCCCCGTGCCATTCAACCCAGACGCTTTGAACAACAGCCCCCTCGCCGCTGATGGCTCCGATTTCCCCTGCAAGTTCGGGGGATCATATGCTGCCCCGAAAGGCGCCCCAGTCCCCCCAGAAAACATGATGGCCATTGGAGAGGAACAGACCCTTAGCTTCATTGGCAGTGCTGTTCACGGCGGAGGATCCTGCCAACTCAGTTTGACCACCGACAAAGTTCCCACCAAAAACTCTGTCTGGAAAGTCATCCACTCGATCGAAGGTGGCTGCCCATCATCAGTCGATGGCAACCTACCTGAAGACCCGTACGGCACCGGCGCGTCAACATTCAAGTTTAAGATCCCCTCCGGTATCGCACCAGGCGACTACACCTTTGCGTGGACCTGGCTGAACCGCATCGGCAACCGAGAGTTCTACATGAACTGTGCCCCTATCACTGTCACCGGAGCCAAGAAGCGTCGCTACACGCCTACCGCAGCTTCTGAGCCCGCCTCCAAGGCTGTCTCTCTCGCCAAGCGCGATGACCTGCCCGAAATGTTCGTCGCAAACATCAACGGCTGCACTACCAAGGAAGGTGTTGATATCCGTTTCCCCAAGGCAGGCCCTTCCGTCGACCTTTTCGGTGCCCTCGCCAACCTTCTCAGCCCTGGTGAACCAGTCTGCACTATGGCTAATGGACAGGCCGGCCCTTCTGCTGGAGAAGGTGGAAGCACTGGAGGCAGCGGCGGAAACGGGGGTGACGCGCCAAAGTCATACCCATCCGCTCCACAACCGACCCCATCCAAGACAGCGCCTACTGTCTCGCCAGGAGTATTCGCTACCCAACCTGCTTCACCACCAGCGAAGTCTCCACCAGCGAAGTCTCCCGTCGTGAACCCAGCTCCATCTGCGGCCCCCGCCAAACAATCACCCGGCCAAGGCAGCGGTAGCGCACAGACTGGTCCTTGCCAGAATGAGGGAGAGTGGAACTGCATTGGCGGCACCTCCTTCCAGCGCTGCGCGAGCGGACAGTGGTCTGTTGCGATGGCCGTTTCTGCCGGCACACAATGCACGCCTGGCACTGGTGCTGAGCTGTCGATCGCAGCAGTGAAGAGGAATGTCGGCGCCATCCACAGACGGAGAGGACACCAGCTGTCGTAAGCTAGACAACCGGAATGACGATACGATCGCAATAGTGGATGAAAGGGATGCTAGGAGTTTTGGTTTCTTAACCTTTCTTCATCTCTTGTGTCTACTACTTGCATGTCCATCCATATTGCTTGTCCATATTGATTCTAGGCGGGATTCTGAATATTGTTCGACTGTGCTGTTTACAGGCGCTACATCACTCTGTGACTGCAATATTTATTTCATCCCCCGTTCTTGTTGGACAAGTTTGTTGGTTTACCAATGTGATACCCTGTCTGTTGTACGCGGATGACAACGACCCTACCGCCGCCTCGACCTATCAACGACACTACCATCTTCAGGAAGTTGGGCGTCTTCTCTTCTCCTTTTTCCTTTTCTGATCTTTTTTCTTGTGTAACTGGGTTTTGCAACTTTTTGTCAATAACGGGACTTTTTTGTGCTTTAAATTTCAAATATATTCTATTTTTTTCCACTACTCTAAAACACCTTTCTCCCCCTTCTGAACACACCTTTTTGTTTCCCTTTTCTTTTCTCGCCTGTCGTTTATCCTAAACATATTCAATGCGAAAAAACGAGATTTCAGTTCTAAAATAAAATACTAGGTACGATTGATCTTCAAATATTCCATTGCGCAAGTATTCCACTCCTGGGCACACAAAAAAGCAAGCGAAATATCGCTATCCATCCGTCGCCTCCATATAAACTTCCACATCCCCCCCCAACAAACGAAAACCACCATTCACTCCTCCTCCCTTTAGCCTCCATATGGATATCGTACAACTTAATCAGCCCTCTTTCAACGGCCGTTTTCGGCCACCTCCTACCTCACCGCCTAGTGTTACGCGCTACGTCATGTTCTTTTTCCCCCCCACCCCCCTCTCTACCCCTGATGTAACGGAAATATTTCTGCACATGTTTCTAACACGGAATGAATAGAGAGTCCTTTGAAGGATACACTAGTACTACGGGGTTGAGATGTGTTGCTGCTACTGCTCTTATTTAGTTACTGGTACCTGGGCTGGGCTGGGCCGGGCCAAAGCGAAATGATGAATGAATAGGTGGATAGATGTGTTATTCTGACCACATAAGTATTAACCAACTGACTGTTCTAGAATCTACGAGAGAGATAGATGAATAGATGTATCGTGGTTACATGTATTCATGTTTCTTTCTCTTTGTTTCCTTCCATCCTTAGTTACGTCACCATACTCCATACATAGTATCTTGGAAACCAACCCCCCTCCTAGGCAACCCGCTTCTCACAACGCACATGTATACCAGTTCCATCAAATTGTATTATCAGTGATACCAACCCCTACGTAGGAATGAATAGAATTGAATTGAGGTTAAATGTCTTTATGTCACCAACCCCGCGCATAACACAACACCACACAAAGGGAAACTAAATAATACAATCAAACTCTCCCTTCGTGCTGGTATCTAAAATGACGACTTAGTAAACTATATAGAAGACAACTGAGCGCGAAAGAAGGTCTTAGCCGACCTTGGACCTTGATAGCGGAAGATCATCATCCATCATATATATTACGATAACTAGAGTCGGTATATAGGGAATGGAGATATCAGCAATCAATCAATTAGTTAACACCCTTGCCGAGATCCCCCCGTCTTATGGAACCATGTAGGCGCGATAAAATTTACCTACCTGGAACCCCATTCTTTGTGAGTTTGGCAAAGAATATGGCTGCTTATATATATATATATATAAGAAACGGGGTGTAAAACAATGAATCATTCGTGGAAGATGCACGTCCCAACGGCGTTTCATGTATACCATCCTTTGTATTAAATGGCAGGATGTAAATTGTACCCCAGGCAAGAAAAATAATAATAATTTCGCGGGCTGTTTCGCTATATATCTATCTATCTATCCATTGATCCCCGACAAGGCAGCGCTCGAAAACTTGTGGGGCGAGAGATATATATCTACGTCTGTCGATAAGATGATGCCTGTCGGCTGGCTAGCAAGATTGGCCCGAGTAAATTGCCGATTCGTGAAAACTGGATGTGTTTGGCGTTCCATCAAGTCGGCCGATGGAATGTTGCATGGTGGTATCCGGGCTGTGAATATAATCGGGCGGCGAGCGAGCGGAGAGTTAAGGACGGATAGAGGAAAATGTCTGGAAAGGGCGAACTGGTTTAGAATTAAGTACGGTCGGTGGCCTACTAATCTAGTCAAAGAGTTGGAGCACGAGTGACCTTCGCTGTGTTGGATTGTTCCTGGTCGATCGTCGCCATTGCCTGGGTGTCGTGCAGGAAGAGACACGGGTCTATCCTTTCGCTGATGCCCCTCACAAAACATATGACCTGGTGGCTTTGGTCGGCGGGGGAAGGGAAAGATCTTAATATTTCGGATACATCCCTTGTAGATGTAGACTGAGATGGAGTATAAAGTGATAGGAGTTATATGCTGTCATGAGTTTTCACTGCCGCGGCAGCGTGGACTGACCGGGGATTTGGCTATATATAAAGACGGATGAGTCTGACCCTGGGGGGATGGTGTGACTGAAAGTGAACATTGGGAGCACGCCGCCAGTTGTTTTATCAGCGGAACTGGAATTCATGTCGGAAATGACCTGGTTCAAGATGTCAGTTTGCAATCCTGCTCAACATACAGCAATGTTAGTTTCATTCAACGGAAACCCGGGTGCTATATATTAATATCTGTCAGTCAACCAGAATATTTAGTCTCTTGGGCGGTAGATCTCGAAATCCACCAAGTGGACGATGGCACATGTATAACCCTGAAGTGTATTCATTTGCAGCGGGGCAGGGCACTAGCATTCTAGAAAATATCTTCCAATGGGCGGAGGGCATCGGAGGGCATCTTTGCTCGTTTGGAGGAAGGGAGAGTGCCCGGGCCTAGCAGTCTTCAATTTATTTGATTATCTGGGCTGAGGGTGCGGAAGCGCGGGTTATCCTTCCGATACGACTGTCGAACTCAGCGAGCAGGTACCTAGAATGGTATCATAGGGCTGTGTCAAACATTTGGCACGCTCTTTTGAAGATATGATGCTATTTCATCTTTGGTGACGCGGGGCTGATCCGTCTAGACTGTGGCTCTGCTCGAATCCGAAGTCAACTTCGGCGATCAGCGAGGTCAGTAGGACGGACAGGGCGCATTCCAAACATGGCAAATATAGCCAGGTTGCAATCCCACAGGGGTGCAGTCTGCATATCAACTGCTGGGGGATTGAATTCTCAACGGGGAGGTTGAGACGGAAGTTCAGAGAAGTAAACACAGTCACGTGACCTTGAAGCTTAGCTAAGCCGCCAAGCGCCCGAACCGGGAATCAGGGTTTAGGGCTAGCAACTTCCCCCAGCCGCCATTCCCAAGCGAGAAAACCCACATTGAAAGTCTGCGGCTCGACGACAACATCTGCTCTCAACATCACCGCCAACGACGCCCAACTCCCTGTCGACAAAATGGCCTCTCGCCCAACCGTCACCATCGCTACGGCGGAAGGAAAACCCAGCGGAGCTTCCCACCCTCTGCCCGCTGTCTTCTCGGCCCCAATCCGTCCCGACATTGTCCAGTAAGCCAGCGATCCGCGCCGACGAAAAACGCTGTGGTGGAACGGAAATAACTGACGAGATTAGGTCGGTGCACACCGGTATCGCGAAGAACAAGAGACAGCCATATGCCGTGAGCGAGAAGGCTGGTGAACAGACTTCTGCCGAGTCCTGGGGTACCGGTACGTGGAATGGAAAACAATCAATGGGGCGGGCAAAGTTTTAGGATGGAATTGGAAAAGCTGATATAGAGGCTGCATACAGGCCGTGCTGTCGCCCGTATTCCCCGTGTCTCTGGAGGAGGAACCCACCGCGCCGGTCAGGCTGCTTTCGGCAACCAATGTCGCTCCGGTCGTATGTTCGCTCCTACTAAGGTCTGGAGAAAATGGCACCAGAAGATCAACCTTGGCCAGAAGTGAGTTTTTCCCGCGATGGGACGGCATTGAACGACGAAAAACAGCTTGACAATACTAATTCCATTCTCCAGGCGATTCGCTACCGCCTCTGCCTTGGCTGCCTCTTCCGTCCCTGCCCTTCTCTTCGCCCGTGGTCACCGTGTCGCCAACGTCCCCGAGGTTCCCCTCGTAGTCGACTCGAAGACCTTCGAGGGTGATGCCATCACCAAGACCAAGGCCGCCATTGCCCTCCTCAAGGCTGTCGGCGCCGGCCCAGATCTCGTCAAGGTCGAGGAGTCCAAGAAGCTCCGTGCCGGTAAGGGTAAGATGCGTGGCCGCAGATACCGCCAGCGCCGCGGACCCCTGGTCGTCTACAACCCCGATGTCGATGGAAAGGAGCTCGTCAAGGCTTTCCGCAACATCCCCGGTGTTGAGACCTCCCCCGTCTTCGCTCTCAACCTCCTCCAGCTCGCCCCCGGTGGACACCTCGGCCGCTTCATCGTCTGGACCTCGTCCGCTTTCGCCGCCCTGGACACCATCTACGGCTCCACCACCTCCCCCTCCGCCCTCAAGAAAGACTTCCTCCTCCCCTCCAACCTCGTCGCCAACGCCGACATCACCCGCCTCATCAACTCCTCCGAAGTCCAGTCCGTCCTCCGCGAGCCCAAGGGATACGCCAAGACCAAGCGCACCGGTGTCCAGAAGAAGAACCCTCTCAAGAACAGACAGGTTCTCCTCAGACTCAACCCCTACGCTGCTGCGTTCTCCAAGGAGAAGCTTGGCCAGGCCAGCCTCAATGCAGGCAAGCCTGAGCGGGCTGGTGAGACTTTCCACAAGATTCTGGCTGAGGAATAGACAGGAGTGTGTTTGTCTGTTAGGAATCTGATTTTGTTTTTTAAAACACAAAAATAATGTGAATCGTTCTTACCCCTCTGGAGCGTGGGTTTTATGAGGTGTTCTTCTTACTATTCTTTTTTTTCTTCTTGTTCTTTACAATTGCTTATACCGGTTCTGGGCTCGATTTTTGCTATGTTACATGACGAACGTGAAAACGTAACAAGCAGAAATGGAAATGATAGGGCTTAATGATTCCTATGTTTGTTTTCTTCTGCTTTAACCTTGGTGGTTTGCTTGCCTCGTAGAAGATCCGAAGTAATTTGTAGTCCCCTGTTTTCATTTTCAACCCGCTCAGCCTTCCAGGTATCAAATCCATACCCAACCGACTTATCAACCATCCACCCCGAGGCGTCCAGCTGCCAAAAAAATTCTAGACCTGGCCAGCTATGTATGTATCCGGGGATCCCCACATACTTGGCAGAAACCCCCGAGAATCGATCAACATCTCAGATGGCATCTATAAACATAGAACAATAATCAAACGCCCCATCCCCACCCCCACCCGTCTCCTTCCTATCATTCTAAAACCTCTAGCGACGTATGGGTAGGCGGGGGCTGGATTGACAGTGTCCAGTTGCTCGTGCCCGTGCTTGGGTTGTAGGGCACCACCGTGCCTCTCTTTAAGTCCATATATGGTCACGGTACTCCTTCTTGGACCCCTCCCTCCTAACGGGATATCATTAAAAGGTCATAGTGGGAATACTTCAGAACATCCTAGCTGGAATTTGAACTGGGGTGGGTTAGAATGACCTGCCTCCGCCCCTAGAGGATGAGTATGGATAGAACGGGTGATGGGGATAAATAGTTCGTTATGGCAATAGACGGGAGGAAGGAGAATAAGGCGAAAGGTATTTCGCGCGAAGTGCTGGCTGGGTAATGAATGAATGGTATAGTTTCCAATATGACTTGAAAGTATCCATCCCGTTACGCTGCTTTGATGTAGGAAACGGAAAGTTCTAGGATGATTTTCATCACCCATCCACTCTCAGTCTGGATTCAGAGGGAGGAGAACTTGGGCTCCCACAGTCTGAATCCAGAAGAGACAGGGGTATTTGGTGGGAAGCGGGAGGCCGATACTGCCATTGTATCAATATCATGTAGTTAGTGAGGAGAGTTTAGACATCTTGCTGGATTGGAGTGTTGTCTTATGATATGGCCTGTTGGCTATCACCATGTCCTGGACATAGCAGCGGCCGTTCTCATGACACATGCTTATGCCCTTTCGATGCGTACCGGGCATAGGTGCTAGGCAATGAGCGGAGTCCGTTGTACATAAAAGTAGGATCTTTCGTTATCAATGATCAAGCGGTATATGGAACTGTCACCCACCGGCCTCCTTTTACTGCCGCGGTATTCCCCATTGTCTGTTGAGCAGACGGAAAACCAGTCGGCGGAATTTGGGGTTGGGTATCCCGCCGATATGTATCATGACATGTGTAATGGTGGTATTCAACTGCGCACGCAGCACTAAAAGATTCAGTAGTAGTGCAGAATCTTTGACTTTGGAGGATGAGATTTTTGGCCCGCCAAAAGCGCTTGCGAAGGAATTTAATTTTGTAATAACAAACACGGAGTGGGACGTACTAGATCGGCGCGGTGGTGATATTTTTATTCCACTAAGCCATCCCCCACATCCAAGAGCAAAAGATGTCAGAAAATATGAGATCTTTGGAGTCACCGCTGTTCATCAAGGCTGGGGGCTTCCGAGAAATAACTATCACGGGCTGGGCTTCTGGACCACACTCCACCAGCGGCTCAAAAATGGCCGGAATGTTTCTAAAACGCCAAATATAACCATCCATATCATCAGTCTGAGATGAACCCCTTATTTTATTCGGAAAGGGCGGGGGTTTCTGACAATAATAATGCAAAGAAGAAGCCGCTTGAGGGTTGAAGGATGCAAACCTCCTGTTGGAAGTGGGGCATGATGGTAATGTGAAAAGGCCGTTGCCCAACCGAGGTGGCACTGGGCATCGGCACGGTATGAGAGAAGTGATAATGTATCAAAAGGGTTGCTGAACTGGAGTTCAATATGCTGTTCTGCATATCAAACATGGAGTTTTCAATGGCTCCGTGGGATGTCATCAAAGATGATTACTATATTCAGGGTTGAGGGGCGAGGCGAAATGCATCGCTTCTAGTGAACAGTGACGAGGGATGTTTCCCGAGGCCCTGACTCTCCTGAGATTCGGCGACGCAGAATGAGAGAGCTGGACTGCCCGTTGATGTCTTGATGCTCAGGGGAAGTTGGGTTCCAAGGTTGAGGTCGTGGAAGTTGGTCCACGTGACGCCGATATCTGGACGACATCCATCCATGGATCCTCTCCTCTCCTCTCTTGACAACAAAATGGAGCATCGCATGAGACCATGAATCCTTTGACGGACGGAAAATGACTTGCACCGCACCAACTGTCACCGCCATTCTTGTCACCGAGCGGCCGACGAAAGAGCTTCCGAGGCAACGAAACCTTGCTCTCCCACGTTTGCTATTTATATTCTGCCAGCAGACCCGCCAAAACTACCGAATCTTTCCCGCTTGGGGAGTTCAGAACCCAGCTCTTTGCGCACTAATTGTTGCTAAGCGACCCCATCCCGGCATATCTCCTCTAATGAACCCCGCATCTGCATGTGTCGTCGCCCAGATATCCCCGGCAAGTACCCCTCATGTATTGGCCCTACTGCAAGCCATCATAGAAGACATCTCGGCATCCTGGAGCCGCTTCGTCCTTGGATATTATTGGCCCGGGGGACTCTCGTATGGACCAAGGGGGATCCAAAAACGATATCCTGAAACCGCCAACGTCAAGCAATGCTGGCGGACATGCCTTAGTTCCACTTGCTAGCTTTCCCTTTTCGTATCATGCTGATATTAAAATAGAAACCAGACAAGGGTTACCGAGAGACCGTTGAAGAGCCGTTCAGAGTTGAAAAAATGGCGTTGGTGGATTTTTGTGGGCAATCGTTGCTGTTTGCGGGGTCGGCAATTCTTTTGTCTCCGGTATGCCGATATGGAAAACTGAGAACTATCCAAGTGTCCCAAGGGCAGCGAGAACTGTGAAAAAAGGAGGATGAAGAAGAAGGGAAACGGTTGCATGTCCAAGACATTTTCCAGATCCTCGTCCGACAACTCAACCACGTCCCATGTCCCTACTATTTATGCACAATATCTAGTATCTCTTCCTTCGGATCCCTGGCTTTCTCGCCTTCCAATCACTGCGCTATTGTGTTGCTATCGGTTGACATGGCTCCTGTCAACGCCCAAAGCAGACGGATAATGCCAGCCTTCTCTCGGTTCAAGTCTGGATTTCCATCGGCGGCAATGACGGGGTCATGTCGACATATAGGAAAAAGTGTCATTCGCACAGAATCGTCATGAAAAAGAGACATGCCTTTCCTCCGGCGGTTAAGAATTCTCCTGCAAAGGGAGGCCCGTGGCCATGACAACGATATATTTGTCATCCCCTGGGTTGAGGACTGCATTAGCTACGCACGAAAGAAGAAGGGGCCAGGTTCCCCTGCTTCGGCACTGAGATTGAGCCTATCCCAGATACAATCTCTGTGAAGCGAAAGGAGGTTTTCTCTGCGTCAGGCAGGGTTAGAAAGGCTTGCGATTAGGTCCAAATCAGGTTACTCCTTTTCCAATTTCCCTTTATGGTTCAGAATCGACCAGCGGCCCCCTGCTGAACCGCGTCATTGCCTACTGGATATCTCCAGGGATATAATTGTTCTGGAACAGAAATGGAAGCATTTGCTGAGAGCCAAACAGCAGAGATACATCTACTTTTGCCAGGTTTTAGGCGATTGGTACAGCACGTACCTGTATATCCCAAACAGGATTGTGCGTCCGCCCAACTACGGATTTATATTCAGTCACTAAGTTGTGCGATCACTGCGGTTCGCTTTATTTTACTGGAGACAAGTAACCCAAATGTCCAGGCGGGATTTGCATTTCCCATCACCAGGAGGTATTGCAGAACAATTGCATTATGTACATAGAGGAATGCCAACGGTTCATGTCACTTTGCAAGCGCACGGCTTCGGAAAATATGATTGAGTCCAATCTAAACCCAAGGGCCCTGGTTCCTCTAGAAGCCCCGGGATTAATAAGGGGATTTGCATATTGGGCCCTTGAAGCCGGTATATCTGTCATTTGAAGTTTGCTAGGTTCTTCGGTCCTGTGGAAAAGAAAGTAATATCATCGGTTCGTCGCCAGACATCGGTTTGTTAGATAAAATTTCTCCTGCGGCCCGGACACATTAACGCCTCCCGGCTGGGATAACGTGTATCATTTTAGATTATCCCCCTTGCTAGCTGAAGATGTGGGAATGCATAGCTTGAAACAATAGACCCCCCTGCACGGTAGTTTCGGGCCATGAGAGACAAGGCATTGCTGTCATTTTTCATGGCATGCGACGATCAACCCCGGTTAACTTTGGCCGAGTTCAAATGGAAAAATAAGCCGAATGATTCTCGGCGCTTGTGAAGTAGTCGGGGAAGCCAAGCAAGAAATAATGTGACATTTTACTGTTTTGGAGAGGGTTCTGTTGGCCTTTTCGATATACTATATATAGAGCAGCACAATCGTATCCATGGATGGCAGATGAGATGATTGGGAGCAGAGCAGGCTCAAGACACCCAGACAGCCAGATAGACGGTAGTCTACTTACATGAACGGTAGTTAGTAAATCGAGATAAATTCGGGAGTAGACGGCGACGTTGCGAGGACCGTAGCAGAACCCTTTTGTGTCTCTGTCATCCTTGCGGCAACAGTCGACGTCGCCGAATTTCCTGCACCACCACCACCTCTTCCACGCAAGGCTGGGCCGCGCTTCCACCGCTCTACTGTCGTCTGTTCCGACCTCACCACATGGACGATGGACAGCCCGATTCATGGGCGGATTTTGAACCGTCAGACACCGAAAATCCTTACCTTCCTCCCACCACAGACTTGTGGCCGTCTAACGTTTGCCAGCACCAGCCAGACATATCTGGACAAACCCGTTTCAGAATTTTAGAAGACCACATGAGTCCAGCGCTGGCTGTGGCTGCGGCTGCGGCGGGGCTGTATGATCACGGATCAGGGCCAGCGCCGTCAAGCAAGCGTTAATATCATGGCCTCACTGGATGCGGTGGAGAGTCCAGTCCAACCCCCCTGGACACACACAAAACAGAGCAGACCAGGATGTTGACGGCATCAATTGGGCCCCATGACAAACGGGCTCGTTTTTGCGAAGGGCATCGCCCGCCCGAGGACGAGGAGCATGGCAAAACGAAGCTTACTGGGAGTCGATTCTCGAGGCTAAGAAATAGCCTCGTCGTCCGTCGTTTTTGCAAGGCCCTCGTTTCTTGAACCCTGCACATCTCGCCATCCCTGGGGGCTCCCGCAGCTTTCTCCACCACGGCTGCTGTTTCTCGAGTTTCTAGCGAGTTGTCTTGGGCCATCCTGAACTCGTACGGGGCCGAAAAGTTCCAGAGTCCACTCCCACAGCCGGTCCCTGGCTGAACTCTATCTCCGACAGCGGGCCTTGCTGGGTGATGGCGACGAGTATTCGGATGTACTAAACTGGAGCCATATCGTCGTCCCGCGGCTGGAGCCAAACAGGCGAAATCACGTTTGCTGCGGCCGCATTTCATCTGCCGATGCGCCAACAACAGGCCAGGTATCACCAACGGGCCATCCTGTAAATCTATTTTCTTGCTTTTACTTTCATCAACACCTTAGAACGATCTGCAAGGGACTGTGCCCAGTAAGGTTCATTCCAGCAGATCGTGTGTCCTTATTCGTTCAGCGAAATCGAATATATTCGAGGAAGGGAGGTTTCGCCACGAGCGGGTCTATTTCGACATAGCCAGGGTCCTTCATGTTTTCCCCATTAAGCGACTCGAGGAATCAGAATAAAAGCAAAGGGAATCGGATCGTCAGACTCGTCCAGGAGCTGCCTGGAGTGTCCAGTTCTTCTCTTATCTGGTTACAACACCACTTCAGCCTGTCTGGCTATTTGGACTAGACTGTTGCCAGGGTCTAGCTGGATGAACAGCCGGAGAGTCGCATTTCAAGAGCCGGAGCCGCCCATTTTACTGGCCCAGGACCCTTATCCCATCTATCTACCGACATCTAGGACCCATCACCAGATATATATAGACCAGAACGCTCATGTCGGGATATTATGTGGGACCATTTGGGCGCATTTTACCAGTTCCCGAGGACAGCTCCGCATTAGAAGACGCCCAAGACGACGCTTCTCTTCCGAAAAGGCTGACCAACTACCATCTCCCACCTCCTCGCAAACCGGTTGCCCTGCAGTTTGGATCCGATACCACTTTGGGGCCGCCGGAGTCGATCGACTCATCCGACTCAGCAATGAATCGGGTGCCCTCTCAAGACAACGGCAGTCGACACCAACCCCAAGATACACTCCCCTCTGTCAGTCAAATTCTCACGCCAGCCTCGTTTCCCGGTACACCAAGCCCTTCATATCCCTACGCAGGTCGAGGAAACTCGCCATTAAACAGCGCTGGTACACATAGATCGCCAATTGGCGAGACGTATGATCGGACTACCCAACAGGCCGGTTATTCAAATCATGGACTGGTGTCGGACGCAAGGACGGGCTCAGTTCCAGAGTCCATCGATACGTCATATGGTCACAAGCAGTATACATCCTACAATCGCGACCAGCTCCCCCCTCTCTCCCAGGTCGGTTTAGATCCAGCGAGTTTGCGCGCTCAGCACTTCCGGGAATACGCAAGGAATAGCAGTGATGCGCCTCTAGCTCGTTACCACCAAGGCCAGCTCCCTTACCTGCGCGAGTTATCCAATTCTGAAATCTCATCGGCATCGAATCCATCCTCGTTCACGGGAGAGACTAGTTTGCGCTCTGGCTCGCCAACCGGGCAAAATCAACTGAGAGTGGCTCATGTGGTTGACGAACGCGTGATTGAAGGTGAAGGTCTCTGTTATATCTACTCCGATGGATCGCATTGCCCCAAATTGATCGACGGGGAGCTCGTTAATTCGAATTGGGGAATCACCAAGGCTGGTAAGCCCAGGAAACGCCTGGCTCAAGCCTGTATAACTTGCAGAGACAAGAAAATAAAATGCATACCCAATACTCCCAAGTGCGAGCAATGTCAGAAGTCGGGTAGAGAGTGCAGATTTGAAAATGCGTGAGTTTCTCCGTTTGTCACCTTGAGAAAAAGGACTGCGGCTGACATTTGTTTTTTTTTGCTAGCCCTCGTGGAAACCAAGCTGCTAAAAATTCGCAACAATCAGCTCGATCTTCCGCAGATCCAATGGGGCACGACCTCTCGTCAATATCGCACGGCCAAAGTGCTGCTTATGTAGCCAGCGGATACTCCAACTCGGGCATGTCTCTTGGCGGTATAGTCGATATGTCGCCAACTCCTGGGCGCTCTCAAGATCCAGGCCCATTGATGCACGAGGCTGCAGGACGAGGACCAGGTTTTGATAGACCTCTAAAAAGGAGAAGGCGAGCCTCCACAAACCCCATTGGCGCTGCGGGGGAAGATTCTAAACCTGAAAAAGATAGGGCGAGAGCGTCCGATTCATACGGTATGTCCGATATTCTCTCGGAAATGGCGGCCATGGATATGCATGATCCCACATTGTCGGAGTGGGAGACAGACCCGTACCAAACCGATCCCGAATCCACAATGCACTATGTCGACCTATACTTTAGGTATGTCAATGGGGCAACCTATTGTATTTTTCCTCGAGACCCATTTACTAGATGGCTGAGATTTTGCCCGAATAAATCTCCAGATGATAAGATGTTGTTATATGCTATGCTTGCAATGGGTGCTATTTTTTCCACGAAAAAGGAGCAAAGAACGGACGCTATGAGATTTGCAAGGATAGCAAGGCACGCGGTGGAAAAAAGTCAAAACCAACCAACTTTACATTTAGCCCAAACCCGAATAATACTTGGCATGTGGCATTTCACGATCGGGGCATCTGCAACGGCCTCCGATTTTACGGGTTCTGCCATGCGGACGATATGCGGGTTGAAACTTAATGTTGAGCATGCTGGTCCTTCAGCAAAGGGCTCTCGGGAGTGGGAACAGTTTTTTGAAGAGGAAACCTTAATGGAATGTCAGAGAAGGACATTCTGGGCAGCCTTTCTTATGGATGTTAGTCT
Organism: Onygenales sp. PD_40; assembly: GCA_032988205.1. NCBI lineage: Eukaryota > Fungi > Ascomycota > Eurotiomycetes > Onygenales > Onygenales sp. PD_40. The sequence goes on from JANTQD010000039.1 coordinate 157,524, forward strand.
TCTACCTGAGTCTATGAGGTGTTCGCTCTATGCCTATTTGTTGCTAACGATCCCTTTTCGGGGTGCAGAGACACACCAGCCTCCCTATCCATTCTCCAACCGTGCTCAAGCCACAAGACATTTTCCTGAGATTACCCCTTAGATCGGATTGGTATGAAAACCAAAAATGGGCTACTATGCCCTATTTTGAAAATGGCATCATCCCAGCGGACCCTTCGCTACCCGAGGAGCGAGGTGCGCTCGACCCGATGGCATTTTTGGTTGAAATATCCGCCGTTTGGGGTGATGTCCTTGAAAACGCCTACCGCTCTTCGTACATCTCATCAGCAAATTACCCTAAGCACTTCGAGGAATTCTATGAGTCGACAATAAAGCGAGCGGATAAATGGATTGCAAGTCTTCCAAGCTACTTCACGTACAGCGCAGGGAATATGCAACGGAGCATCCAAGCCGGTCAAACAGACGTGTTCGCAAGCGTGCACATCCTATACCATGCCACAATGATGAGACTAAACCGCCACACCCGCTGCGACGACATTCCCGAAGCTATAACCCAACGGAATGCGCGCCGATCACATTACCACTGCGTTGAAATCCTCCGCATCGCCCTTGACCTCCGCCACCTCCTAGATACCAACCAAACAGAGGGCCCAACCACTCCCTCAGCCGCCCCGCGGAACACTTTCTCCACCCCGCTAACAGGAAATGCCATAATCTCCGCCACCGACGTCCTCTCCGCGGCAGGATACATGCGCGACGCACCATATTACCTAACCCTCATCAACGCGGGCCTAGATCTGATTACCGAAGTAGCGAAATTCTGGCACACAGCGCGCGAACAACTCCGCGTCATGCAACCACGCGTGGCGAGGATCACAGAGGCAATTAACACGCACGCGAAACGGGGCGGTGATAAGCTTGGATTCGCGGTTGAGGGACGCGCGCTTGACGTCATTTTGATAGATAGGGTGATGCCTACGGATGAGCGGGGGAGCAGTCCTGGCCATGGGAATAATCCCGCTGCTGCTAAGAGGGGGGATTTGGTGTATGCGCTGTCGCGGGAGGCGTATTTTCATGCGCTTGGGTTTACGGACATTTCGGTGGAGAGGGGGGATGTGCTTTGGATTCCATGCCCGGATGATACGAGCTAGAATTGGATTTTTGAGGCCGGGGTTTTGTGGCATTTGCAAAATCTTTCCTTTTTGGCCTGTGTCTTGCTGGGATATTTTATTTCTTTCCTGATGCACGTCTCCTTTTTTTTGTGCTGAAACGTGCCATGCTCTCTCTTTCTCCTACACTCCTTTTCTGCCACATATATATATACCCTTCAATCCTTCAGCCATGGAATCCGCATCGTTGATGCTCATCATGTCTAGTCTATTCCTCCTCACTAAGAATGACTGTTTTTGCATAAATCTGACGGTTGTTGTTTCTGCATCCTGCCCTTACTTTTAATTTTATTCTTCCGGATTAAATATCTTTTTTCTTTACCTCGCCTCCCCAGCCTTATGCTTTTCACTTCTTTAAATTTTCATCTTCCAAACCCTTCAACCCCCCCCTTCCCCAAACTCCCCCCCGCGTTCCCCCTTTAATGTTCACCAGAATGCGGCTTGTTACCCATATCTGAATCTGCGTCGGATCATATCATAGAAAGAAAATAACGGTTCAATCTTATTATTGAACTCTCTGACTTTTATTTTAAACCCTTTTCTCAGGGGACAGCCAGTTACTTAGCCGGTTGTTTCAAAATTATATATCCCAGTATTTTTTCAATGATTGAATTGAATGACCATTTTGTGTACGTCCTGCATCCCTTCCATTATTTAACCAGACATCCGCTCCATTTTTTCCACCAAGACGCAATTGTGCTTTTGACCAAGGAATTCGGATTCCTATATCTATTCATCCTGTCCATCGCCGCTCTATCTGAGTTAAATAGGGGGAATCAGGCCAACCCTCCTGCTCCTGAATGGATAGATAAAACGAGCGAGATTTCCCAATAGATTGCATCCGGGGAGGAAAGAATACGAAATGCCTTGACTATCCCAGTAATAGCCACACCCCCCAGCGCCCTGGGGTTTAGGAGGGGTTAACTTGGTGTTATATGGATATATGCCTGGACAAAGAAATTATCACGCGGTGCGGGTAGAATCATATCATAATGGGTGAGCACAGCCCTGACCCTGTCCATCATTATCTATTGTAACTGTAACTTCCCCACCTATTCCTTCAAAATAATATACACGGACTAACCACAAACCCGCACCCGCGTCCGCCCAGCATAGGGTATGCAATAGGGGCTTCTTACCTCCGTCCACCCCCCCCCCCCCCCCCTTTTTTTTTCTCTGCCACTAAAAAGACTCCTCCCCCCCCCCACTCCCACCCGGCCTCCCCCGTCCTAACCTACCG
>JANTQD010000039.1:159942-233020 GCA_032988205.1 Onygenales sp. PD_40
ATTCCTTCAAAATAATTAACCCGGGCTAACCCCAAACCCCCCCCCGCCTCCGCCCCCCCAAGGGGATGCAAAAGGGGCTTCTTTCCTCCCCCCCCCCCCCCCCCCCCTTTATTTACCATCCACTAATAAAAGCACCTTCATCCCCAAAGCGGACCGTCCACCGGCTCCGTGTACCGTTGAACCCAAACAAACTTGCCCTCCCTGGGATCCATAACTGCCGCAAAATGCGTCGTTTCATTGGTGATGGGGTACGTGCTTATCACATTGATAATCTCGGACTCTGTGGCTGTGACCTCTGGCTCGATAGGGATGGCCCCGTTCGTCTCCGTGGGGGGCTGTGTATGGTTGTGCGAGGTGGTTGATGATGTTTCTGCTGATGCTGATGCTGGTGATGCCGTGCTGGGGATAATGATGCCCACTGGCCTTGAGGACTGCGTCCGACGTAGCGGATCCCGTCTACCGGGGACAATTATGCCCTTTCTCTTATTTGCCAGCTCCACTTTCTTATCCCAAAACGCCTGCATGCAGGCTCTTCGCTCTCTACTATCCTGTAGCAAATCACTTAGCCCAGCTAGTTCGCCGGTTACGGGTCTCAGGAAACCAGACGGAGAGTGTGGAGGGGCGGAGTCAGCGGCTATGTCGTGGTTTGTTGCTACAATGAAGGATCGGGAGGAGTGCGTGATTGCCGTTCTATGGTCTTTTTCTAGAATGGTGGTGGTATTCCCGTCGCTGAGGGTTAGGTAGGCAGAGGTCGTGGGGGTGTTGGGTAGCATGGTCGCTAATAGACTGAGATCCAGAGTGTGGTGGATATGTGCGCGATGTAGGGGCCATAACCAGGCATAAAGCCATGACTGTGAAGGGGCCCTTGGTGGTAAGATACACTGCCGGAGCAAAGAGGATATAGAACGTCGTAGCCCCAGGAGGACAAGTAAATGGCTCCCGTAGAACCTCAAATGAGAAAATAGCCCGCTGCCATTATGGTTTGGGCGAAAATTCAACGAGACGCTGAGGTTCTTCCTCACGCCCGTTAACACACCGACATACCCAACGTATGTGATACTCGTCGCAAGCACGTCTTCCGTCTTGGGACTACGGAAAAATTCCAACTGCACAATCAACTCACGTAGGCCGTCCATCCCCCAATCCAATGTACGGAAATGTAGCATCTTGGACCCCTCCCCTCCATCATTGGGGTTTGTAGTTCTACACCTCGCCCCGCCGCTGGTGCATCCCATAAGCAAATCGAGGACGACATTTAGCGAGACGAGTAGGTATATATCGATGCCTGTCGCACGACTCATGCCTCTGAGCTCTTCCGTTTCTTCGCGGCTATATACGCCTCTGAGGAATAGCCAAGCAAAGCGGCGGACCCATTTGGCCGAGATATTGAGACCAGTGGACTCAACGAGTTCGTCGAAGAGGACAGTGAGGGCGCGCATTTGGTCGCGGTATATAGTCGCGAGTTCGACATAGCGCTGCGCGGGGGGAAGGGAGAGGTCGATTTTGTAGATTGGGGGGGTGTCTCCATGCTTTTCGGGCGTGTCGGAGTAATTGCTAGGGGCCATTGTTGGGAGAGAATTGCCGATATTAGAGGGCCGGCACGCGCGTTTGGAGCCCTATAGGATTGCAGTGGATGCAACTCGTCCTTTTCCTGTCACCTCACTGTCGCTGCCACCAACATGAAGGGAGAGAACGGTGGTGCCTATTTATACGAGGTTCAGAGGCTAAAGAGACAGTTATTGGCGTTCATGGCTGACACCTTGGCGCCTGGGGATGAAAGTCGGAACCCGCGGGTGGCTGCATTTGTGGCGCATCGCGGCAGAACATGGAAGCCATGGCATCTATGGATAGAAGATGATCTGCGATTGAGGAGTAGAACAGGCAGTGGTTGGACGAACAATACCCAGTGAACAGGAACAGTGAACAGTGAGATATTGAGATATTGAGATGTTGATGATGTTGATGATGTTGAGATAGACAGTGGTTGTCGATAAACTTTCCCCACATGCGGCTCCAGACCCGGCGTCGTTTTTTCCGCCGCCGAGCTCCGAATGTCATCATCTTCAAATCTTCAAATCCGCTGTGTGCGCCGGGCCATGCCATGTCTGTCCACGCCGTCTGACCCTGCTTAAACAGCATTGTAGGCGTAGCCGATGCCACGGAGAAGAACTTCCGCCAACGAGACGACCAGCAAAAACCGCAATGGCCGTATAAACCCCGGCACAGAAACAGACAACATGGCCGATCCCACCGCAGACGGCAGCTTTGCTGCATCGGAACACAACGAGGACCAGTTCCTAGAATCCGACTACGTCCAGCTCCGAGACTACCCAGGGAACCTTGACTACTACAGCCTGCTCGCCCTGCCCCGGGACCCCCCGCCTACAGACGCCCAGATCCGCTCCGCCTACCGCACGCTGACGCTGAGCTTCCACCCGGACAAACAGCCTGCAGATCTACAATCGGCCGCTACGGAACAGTATGATCGCATACGGACGGCGTACGAGACGCTGATTGATCCTCGGAAACGGGCTGTGTATGATATGCTGGGGGAGGACGGGGTGCGGGCGGAATGGGGGCTTGGAGGGGTGATGGCGAAAGGCGGGGCGGCGGAGAGACAGCAGGTTGGGGTGAAAACGATGGATGCGGGGCAGTTTCGGCGGTGGTTTTTGATCACGATGAAGCGGAGGGAGAGGAAGGTTATTAATGAGTTGGTGCAGGCCAAGGTATGTTGAATTCATACTCTATTTGTTCCAGAGTGATGGGGTAGTACATACATGTGCTGACTGGTCTAAGGGGTTAATACAACTCCATCTAGATGCTAGATCTATGGTCGAGACACTGCCGGACGGGAGTGCTTCTTTGCATGTACCGGACCTGAGAACTTCGTCTCTCGCCCTTGGATACAACTTTAATGCACCAGTTCCTGATTTCAGCTGGCTTAGCCGGTCGAAACCGGAGCGGGCTGATGAAGGCACAGAGGAGGAAGCAGACGCTACAGCCACGGAGCCGGTCGTCGAAACAAGCCAGCTGCAGTTCCATGCCGCCGTAAGCGGTCGGCTTCAGCGGCCAACACGCGATGTAACCGTTGTGCACGAGGACACGGGGGAGCAAGAGGATAGGACGGTATGTGCACTTGCAATTGTTGACACTTAGAAAGTGGGATCGCTAACATGTGCAGATATCATTGCCATTTGTCCTGATGGGAAAAGGCGTCTCCCTGGGAGCTACCTTCAGACACGCCATTCAAAGCGACGACCCGAAACGAGGCGTCCTCCGCGGCCCCCTATTATCTTTCCTTGGTGGCTCGGTAGTCGAAATCAAACCCACCCTTCTCCCGTCACCCGTTATTCAAACAACCATCTCCAAATCTATAACCCCCGTAGAGGGTACCCACCCGCTCCAGCTGGTTCTACGATCCGACTTTGCCCATTCCCCTTTCAGATTCCCACCAGCCGTAACGCTGTCTGTATCTCGACGGATAGGTGTCCAGGGGGTCGCGTTTTGTAACTGGTCCACTGGGTCCTGGTTCTGGCCTGAGGTTGTCTCCCGTCTGTTGGCTATTATTACCACGCCGCGCGATGGCATCGACTTTGTCGTCTCCCAAGCCAGCAGCAGCTGCGAACTTGGATATATGCATGTCCCGGTAAAACAACCATCCGAAGGAGGCGAGCAGCACGAAGAAGAGGACGAAGAAGATGATATATTCGCCGAGGAGACCGGCAGCGCACCACGTGCCGGAGAATTCGAACCCAAAGAAACTTGGGGCGTCCAAGTACACGCCTCCCCGGCCGCCGGATTCCAGCTCTCGGTCAACTACGGCCGGACAATATTTGGGCGCAAAGCAGAGGAGCCTTTCCGCTCCGAATGGAGCTACGAAGGCTACACGCCCAACAAACCATCCACAAACGACAGCGGCGCCGTGCGCCTCGAGGTCCGCACAACAGTCGGCCATGACCTGAGTCTTGGCTGGAGCGTCTCGGGCACACGAAGGATCGGCGAATTCACACGCATGGGACTGGGCGTGGGACTCGAGGGGAAACTCGGGATTGTCTATACCGTTACCTGGAGCCGATTGGGCCAGAACATCAAACTACCCATCGCCATGTGTCCGCTCGAGCATGTCTCAGGCGACCTGAGTGCGTTGGCCGTCATCGTGCCGTGGGCGATCTACTCTGCGGTCGAGTTCGGATACCTCCGTCCCAAGGCGCGACGGCGACAACGGCAGGAGATCTCGCAGCAGCGGAAGAAGCTACGGAAGAGTGTTGGGAAGCGCAAGGCGGAGAGCGAAAAAGCGATCCGGCTGATGGGCGAGCAGGTGCGGAGGAGACAGGAGAGGGAGGCGGATCGTGATGGGCTGGTTATTCTGAGTGCGGAGTATGGATGTCCGCCGGAGTCTGTGTCGAGGCTGCGGCGAAAGGGCGGTAGCGGGCGGGCTGCGGGTGAGTCTGAGGAGGAGGCCATGATCGATGTGACGGTTCCGGTCGCTGCGTTGGTTGATCAGGGACAGCTGGTGATTTCGGCACAGGTGATCAAGGTGTGTATTCAATCCATTCATTCATTCATTCCCATCCGAATCCAAACCCCTCGCCCAGAGGCATATACTGATACTGAAAAACAACAGTCGCAAATCATCGGCTTCTACGACCCATCGCCTCTCCGGCGGAAACTGCTTCGAGTCCGCTACCGCTTTTCCGGACGCGAGCATGTGGTTGAGGCGTGGGACGGCGAGGGGATCACCTGTCCGATGAGGTCGCACTTGGCATGATGTGTATGAGTTGATTTGATTATTTTTATCATATACAAGTAATGGCGGGAGCTGAAAAGGGATATATCTTGGGGTCCAGGGAGGCGAGGGGACGCGGACGTGGACAACCTGATTTTGGTTAGTTGAATGGTTTTCCTTTGGTTTTTTTCTGCATTTGATTTGGAGTTTCATCTCACCTATAAACAAACAGCATAAGCATACATCCCACCATATTACTATTATACTCACCTCATATTTATTTTATTTTATCATGTTTCCATATCCATTGTATCTACTACTTTTTAGGTACACGCGCGCCCCAAAAATGCCCGTCACCGCCGCCAAACACCAAAGTTAGCGGGAATTAAAAAAGAAAGAAAAAAATCCCCGAAGCCCAACCTAACCCAACCCATGACACACAAACACACACACACACCCAGCCACAAACCTAGTCTTTCATTCTTTCTTTGAAGGAATCCCTCAGATTTGTGCACTGCCCGCCGTGCCCGGGGACTTAAAACGGCCTGCCCTGCCACACTCATTTCTTTGTTCCCAAACGCTGTGTTTGGATTTTTCCCTCACACGACATTCGGTTAGCTTGATTGCTTGCTCAACTTGCTTAACTCCAGCTTGGCTGGCTTAGCATAGCTTAGCAGGAAATTGCTGTTGTTTGCCTTTTTCTTTTTCTTTTTTGCCTTTGCCTATCTATGCTGCCTATTTAGTTATTTACCCAGCTGACTATGGACGATGGACCGAAACGGCGGGGTTTGAGGTTGTTTGTTGGGTTTGCGATATTTTCTCTTTTTTGGCAAATATCAAAGCCCAAAGCAACTCTTGGATTGTATGATGTGATGTATGGCCATGGGCATGGGGGCACGCAGCATGGATGAAGAAGAAGCCCCCCAGCCTAGACCTACGCAACGCCTCGATTGACGAAACCCGTCGGGTATGTATGTATGGACTCTTATATCGATGATATTTGGGGAGATATGGTTTGCCCTGTCCTGCCCTGCCCTACCATTTCAGAACATGCAACCCATGCTATGTATGCTAAGCTGGTTAAGCGGGTTAAGCTCAGCTTGGTAGGGTAGGGGGTGTGTGTGTGGTATTATCCCGGCTCAGCAACAAAACAAAAAAGCCTAATCTATCTATATACAATTGCAAGGATATTTAAGAAAAAACCTTATTTATCTTTGTTTCTTATCTATTTCTTTACCTCTATTTCTTTCTTCTTTTACTGAGTTTATAGTGGTGAAGCCGCCCACTCCCACTCCCACGCCCACCACCAACCAACCAACCAGCCAACTATAACCAACTACATACAAGGGCGTAGAATGGATGGATGGATGGGATGGTCCCAACCACACGAATGCAAACGCATAATGCAAAGCACAGCAAGCCTCACTTGCATTTCCCCCTCTCCCTTGTACACAGCGCGTACACACTACATATATTCCTTCGACACCACACACCACAGGCTGTGCAGGGGATTAGGCTGTTGGTGTTGGTGATATGGGTTGCACGGCAGCTGGCAGCCAACACAGCCAGCAGGGATGGGTGAGTGGGTGAAGAAATGGGCTATACCGCCTTTTCAAGAGGTGGGTGGGTGGGTGAAGATATGGCATGGCAGATACATAGATCGAGGGTAGAGATTGATAGATTGATGGGATGTGTTTGTTTGTTGGGTGTGTTGGGTTCTTCGTTCTTGAGAGATGGAGTCTAGAAGCAGCTAAGGCTGACTGTTGGTTTTGCTTTTGTTCTGGTCTGTTCTGTTCGTCTTCGTTTTCTCCATCTCCTTCATCCTCATTGACGCCCTCAGCCTGATATCCCGCCCTCTCGTCGCACAACAGCCTCTCCCTCTCTCGCTCCAACACCAACCATCGTCACCGTCTGTCTGTCTCTCTGTCTGTCCCTGTCCCTCGTCTCAGCGCCAACCACGGATCCCTCCTCTGTCCACCGCTTACAAGCAGCCCAGCCCGCTGCCAATTCCCACGCCCTTAGTCTATCCATCCCATCCCATTCCCTCCTCGCTTCTCACCTCTTTTACTTGAACCCCTCGTCTTGTCATATCATATCCCCTTCTCAACCCCCCAAATCCCTCCCCAGCCCTGCGTATCAGCCGTCGTCCCGATGTGTCTGGCCTGGGGCTACCCGTACAAGTCGTACGTGATCGAGGACCCGGACAAGAAGAAGAAGGACGAGAAGAAGAAGGAGAAAGAGGAGAAGGAGAAGAAGGAAAAGGAGGAGGAGGAGAAGAAGAAGCGCGAGATCTGGGTGGTGAATCCGTGGGTAAGTGGAGTGGGAGTGGCTGGTTGATTGTAGATGTATATCTGGATGGCTGATATATGGATGCTTGGATTTGTTGTATTTGCTTGCTGGTGGTGTTGTCTTTTCTTTTCTTTTCTTTTCTTCTTCTTCTTCTTCTTTTCCTCTTCTCTGCCTTTTCTCCTGTGTTGCTCTCTCTTCTCTTCTCTGCTCTTCCTGTCTGCCACCTCGCACAGCACCCTCACTCCTCGCTTGCCTCACCGCTTCTTGTATCCTCTTGTCTCTCCCGTGCTCATATTCCTCTTCCTCTCTCTTCCTCTTCTTCTTCTTCTTCTTCTTCTCTCTCCACCTCTACCAATCCCCATCCCCAGCTACACATCCTCACCGTCTCTGTTCCCCTATCAAACTCCATTCACTCCATTCCAGTCTACCACCATCTCTTCGATGGCAGGCCAGATCATCTGGAACCACGTCCCTCCCCAGAATCCCGCCCACCCGCTGCATGCTCAGTTCCTAGGCCAGTCCTCCGTGAACGGTTGGATCACTGCCCCCGGCCAGGGCATGATGATGGCCGGTGTCTCGGTGGCTGCCGGGGTGCAGCAGCCCACCCGCCGTTCGCAGCGCGTGCAGCATCAGACTAACATCCACAACCATGGCAACGCTGTCTTTATCAATAATGCCCCTGCTGCGCCTGTGACTTGCCCTTTTTCTATCCGGTTTTCTGCTTTGTTTTACTTGAATCTATACCTCGTCTCTGTGCAGACCCGTGCTAACTATCTCCCAGGGTGGAGGCACCCCTGCCCCCCGCCCCGTCGTCCTACAGCAGCCACAGGCTACCCTAACGACCGCCCAGTACGTAGGACAGGGTCAGCTCATGGGTCAGGCCCAGCTCATGGGCAATGCTCCGCTCATCGGCCAAGCCCAGCTCATGGGTAATGCTGGCGGAGGAGGAGCTGGAATCCAGATCCAAGCAGTGCAGGGCCAGGCTCCGGCTGCTCCCGCTGCCGCTGCGGGACCTCAAGTTCTCTGGTTTGGCCCCCCTGCCCAGCAGGCGAATGCCCAAGCCCAACCTGCCCAAAATGCTCCACCCCAAAATGCCCAAGCACAAAACCAACCAGCTGCTCCACAGGTACTGGCCGTAGATCCAAACGGAAATAATCTAGTCCCCGCCAATGTCGTCCAGCCAGGGGCAAACCACAAGTGGGTGAGAACCGTTGATGGCCTGTGGACCTATTACACCGTCGCTGAGATTGCGAACTTGCATGGCACCTGGATGAATAGCCCCGAGGGGGCTCTCTACTTCCAGATTACCAACCCGTGAGCTTTCTTGGTGGCGTTGGGTGGCTGTCTGCTTTTCTCCTGGCTGGTGGTATGGGGTGAAGGAGTTCGGGTGAGTTTTGTTCTTTTTTATATCATCTACGCAGTTTATGCGTGTCTTTGTTTGTCTTTAGTTACTGATATTGTGTTCGTGCGGTGCGTCTTTTTTATCGTTGTCGTTATCGTTACCGTCGTTCGTTCGTTTAATCCGTTTTTGCGACATCTATTAAGTTACTCGTCAGCTAAGCTCCGTCTAATCTCTTTTCTTACTTTCCCTGAAGGATCCTTTCTTTTATACATCTCTCTTCATTCGTTTCAGCCCTCAGCCCATTTTCTACACCCCCCGCTACTCCTGGGTCGGGTACTTACCTCGATTCGATATGACGATTCCTACCCGTGGATATATTTGAAGAGGGGGATTCCGGTTCTGGATCATGTGTACAACTTCCAACGAAGCTCACCGGCCTCAACGACCAGTCAGACAGCCAACCAAGCAACCGACCATAGACGCGAAACAATAACCACCACACCACACCATGCCATATACCTACGCTTTTTTCATCCTTTTGCCTTTTCGTTCCCTCTTTGCATCATGGCCCTAGGAAACGAAACACGTCTAACGAACATCGCATCATGATCTATTCCGCCAACAGCGTCCGTTCATCATCGCCTTCCAAGCACTTCTTGCCCCTTTTCCCTTTCCCCATCTCCTTTTCGACCTCACCTCACCCATCTTTCTTATTTCTTTCTTTCATTCTTTGCTTCCTTCTTTCTCTTCTTAACGTTTGCACGGCGCTGGGAGATCGAGATGGAGTATGTGGCCTTGTCTAGTCTGTATGGGAGCATGCATTTGTGAATATTCTATTCCGGGGCGGACAAACAAAAACTCAAAAAAAAACCCAAAACAAAAGACAGAGGACATGGGGAGGACGCGATAATACGCCGGGGAGGGGAGGAGGGGCGTATACCTAATGAGCTAGTTATTGCGACTGGGACTGGGACTGGGATGGACTCGATGGACGCTCGTTTCTTATCTCCTCTTTGACTTGACTTGACTTGCTTTGATGTGGTTTGATTTTTCACCAGATGTATTCCGCCCTCTTCCTCCTCTCTTCCATACTACTACTCCCTTCCTCCTTTTATGATGGCTTTTTTGTCCCCTGTGTTGATTTGGCATTGTATCCCCGCTCTCCCCTTCTTTTCTGTTTCATTTTCTTTTTATTACGATGTGTCTGCTGTTACTTTACTTTACCTTATGACGAAACGAGACGAGACGAGACGAGATGAGATGAGATGAGATGAGATAATATGGATTTTTTTTTTCTCAGGTTCTTCTTACCTTTTATGTGCCTTTTTGCCCTTTTGTTTCCACTGTGCTTTATGTTACTTTTATGAGAGGAGATGAAATAGTATTAAAAACAAGTTCTGATTTATGGCACTGTGCATCCACATGTCACCTTTTTATTCATCAAGCTATCCCTTAGCAATTCAAAGTCACATGATCAATTAGAGTCCTATGTTAAGATCTATATAAGGCCTAAACTGAATGAAAAATAACCTCAGAGATCAAAAAAAGCCCCTGACCTGCTGCAGAATGAGATACTATAGGATAAGCCTATAAAATATCAGGTTAGAGGCTAAAGAATGAAACTCTACAACTAAGAACTATCTACCTCTTTCTCTTTAAAAATCCTATAGAAGATTCATTAGTATCATTATTAAAAAAAGAAGAAATATTCTTAGTGTTAGAGTTCTTCTAATTATTATTAGAGAAGATAATAGAGATCTCACCCTCTAAGCTTAAATCCTTAGAAGATGTTAAAGATTTAATATCAGATAAGAATAAACTTAAAGAGTCTAGCCTCTTTCTTTTCTTTAAAAATCTTATAACTTAATCTGATACATATAAGAATAACTTACTTAATATAGCATTCTTATTATCTTTTTTTTTTCTTTATCAGTATCTACCTCTATATCTCCTTCATCTTTAATGACAGATAGTAATACAAGTAGAGACCTTAATAAGATTAATGGAGGTTTATTGGTAAAGAAGGTAATAACTCAAGAGATACTTAAAATTATAGTGGTAGAGACTTTATACCACTTAATGACTCTATTACTAAAGAAAAGAAGGAGTAAGTTAGTAAATATAAAGTAAAAGACTAGATGAGAAGACATACTAAACAGGGGTTACTAAGCTAGTAGAGTTAGAGCTAGAAATAGTAGAAATACTAATATTACTTAAGTAGGTAAATTACTTGATGATTATAGTGAGAGATCTCTTCTTTTTATAGATAAAAAACTTAATGATATTACTACTAATAGAAACTAAATTTCTAACATATAGTAGAAGAATATAACTCTAATATAGAGATTCTAGAAAAATATAATAGATGTTAAAGACTCTAAACTTAGAGTATTTATTACCACTATAACTCCTATAGATCTTAATAATGACCTTAAAAATATAATCAGAATAATCAGTAGGTATATTATAGTAAGTAATGTAAATAATGATGGTAAATAAAGATAAACTATTAGAGTTAATACTAGTCTCTATATATTTAGAGGAACTGACAGCCTCAGAGCCCAACTAAAAATGAAAAGATAAGATTATTATAGTGATATTAGATATAATAATTATATTAGTTGCAGGAATATACTTTATAGCCAGAATACTCTCAGTCTAAATGAATATATTCTTCATGAAATTTAGTTAGCTAAAATTATAGATCTAAAGTACTATAAGTAGCTTCAGCTTAATTTTGAGACTCAGAATGTCATGAAGAATGATAGAGGTGATGAAGTTATTAACCTTAATATTTCTATCTAATAGAATATAATTGCTAAGATTAGTGATGATAAAACTACTGGAGATAAAGATATAAATCTGAGACTAGAACTAAGATATTATGAGAAAGATAAGAAGATACAATAAATTTAATAGAAAGTTAAAAAAAAAAAAGTAAAGAGGCTAGATATAGGTATTAAAATCAAAAGTAAAGAACTTCAAAATAAATCATATTATTCATAATCTAATGGTAATTCACACTACTTATAAGTACTAAAATCTGATGATAATTTATAGCATGTGAGAGAGTAATGTAGAGCTGATTATACAAGAAAATTAAATCTTAAAGATTAATTCTAATATAACTAAATAATTAACCTTGTGATTTATTAATTATCATCATAAAAGTGGGCTGTATAGGGAACTGAAGCTAAACTATTATAACTATAAAATTTTTCATATTACTTGATAATTTAATTTAATATAGAAGCTACATCTTACTGTTAAATAGCTCACTATTTAATTAGACCTTCTGATACTAGGGTAAATAAGTAAGAAGGATTATATAGGATTTATTATAAATATTATGCTGTAGGTTCAGATTATATATACACATGAAAAATATACTTTATTTAATTTATAAAATTAAAGACTAGATTGATAAAGCATTCTAAGTATATATAAATTTCTATGTAATCTCATAATGCTGATTATTATTCTATTTACTCATATTAACTAATAGATATTTAATAGGCTTATCAGGCAGATGATCCAGAAGATCCTCATTGAGCTGAGTAATAATATTATTAGTAGATATAAAGATTATCTGATCTTAAAAGTAATTCCTCTAATAGAATTGATTCTATAGATCTAGATATACCTAATTAATAAACTTATTAATCTTAGAGGTTCAGTGTAACTCAGAGGGGATTAGCTGATGACCCTGAAGAGCTACATTATATAATATACTAACTAATTAATTTACAAAGGATCTGCCTTTAGGGGTAGCAGTTGAGAGGTGCATGTTCTGATAAAGATAGAGTATATAGAGAGAGAATTAAACCTTAATATATTGCATGCAGATGTCTATAGTGTCATTCTACATACTATAAAGAATAATAGGTAAGATCTGCTGAAAGTCACCACTAAAAATAATTAGAATGTCACTAAAGTCATTACTATCTCTAGACAAATTAGTCTAGAAATTACAGAGAGTTCAATTAACTACATTAAAAATATAGTAGTAAGTCATTAGAGTCTCATCTCAGATGATGAGGGAGGTTCAGTGAAGAAGCTCAGCTAGCTGAGTATTATATAATATGTTGCAAGTTAATATAGGTAAGATGTCAATAAGAATATAGAAGTACTTATAGGTAGTATAACTATTAAAAAAAAGTTAGATAGTAATATCTGTACTAATAATATAAAGTATAATCTAATCTAGAAATTATAAGTAGTTAGTAAGAGTGTTATAGATAAATATCTTACTTATTCTACTAGAATTATTAAGAAAGAATGTTATATTATAGGAGTTAGTATCTAAAGCTATAAAAATAATATTATAAATTAAATATTGATTCATATTGAACTAGACTTCATATTTCTCAGCCTTGGCAGCTAGTACCTAATAGTTATAAGTAAGCTTCTATATGATTAGAGGGTTATTATCCTCCTCTGACTCTCATCTATGATGTAGCTCTAGCAGACCTCAGGTTTAAATATCCTCTAGCTTAAGGCCCTCCCAGGCAAGCCCCTTCTAAATAAGATGAAGCCTATAGTTAATGACTGACTCATAGAAAGTCTAGTTATCAGATAGATTATAAAAGTGGGCTTCAAGAATGAAGTTTAGATTATTAGTAAATAAAGTTGAAAAATGAGCCTAGATGTTAGTAACAGATAGTAGGTTAATATAGGTAATAGTAGATATTAACATCCTTCAAAGCATTCTCCTAGTTTCTATCTCTAAAGCCTCCTTGAAGGTATATTTTCACTCATTATTACACTAGATGATACCTCTTATGTAGTAGGCTTTCTAGAAAGTATTCTATCTAATACTAGCAATCATCACTAATAGGTCATCAAAAGATTTAGGCTCTCTCAGAATAGTAAGTAAATAGTACAGGTAGTACACATTATCATGAAAAGGTATGAGAAGGTATATCTACTCTATAATATTACTAATAGAATGCTTCTTTTAGCATTTTTAGCATAGATTCCTTAAGTCCCAGGTGAAATAATATAGTATGTTATGGTATAGATAGATAGATTTAGAATTATCATAATTATACTTAAAGAAAGTAAGTAGATAAGATGTCTGACTGTTAAGGTGATTAAAGGTAATTTTATGAAGCTTCTTAGGGTTATATATAACATAGTGTCTGCCTGGAAAGTGGATGATAAGATCTATATTTTCAGAGTAATAATTCTCTATATTGAAGTTCAGAGCCTGCTAAGTCATCTCAGTACAACTAATATAGTAACCCAGGTAATACTCATGGATCTCATTATTACTCACATTGAAACTAATGATGGCACAGTTAAAACCCTTTATAATATATTTATAAAGGTATTTAACTATAGAGATGTTAATATAGCATTTAATAAAGTTGATATAAGTCTTATATCTTCAAGTTAAGTAAGAGTTATGAGAGATGACTCATTCATTATCAATCTCAATAGAGCTGACCTTATCTAAGTTATAGGTAAAGTGATAGCTACCCTCACAATGATAATACTAGAGATATTATGATTAATAGATAGTTATCTCCTCAATAAAAGACTTAAAGAACTATTTGATATAATAGATCTCATTATTAACATCTCTCTTGCAGTAGAAAGTATTAGGGTTGAAATATAGATCATAGAGTCTATACAGCAGCTATTTAATAATAATATTATAAAGTAACTATTCTCTTAGCTTCTTAAAATCTAGTATCTCAGTAGATATAATATCATCTATTCTTTTAATAGAATGTAGGTCATCTTCCAGCTAGTATAGAATATAAGAGTAAGATAGCCCCCTCTTCTAATACTTAATTATCTGAATATAAGTAATATATTTATTCAGAGTATCATCCTTAATCTTATAAAGTAGGACCTGATTCTTCATATTAAAGACCCTAATAATCAAATCAGGTTAGTCATTTTAATGCTGTATAGACTCTCTATTATCATCACAAAAAAGTTTGAACTAAATCTCCTCTCACTTAGAATTTACAGTGAAGATAATAAATAGAGTAGGCTTGTAGAAGTGATGCATTAAAGCCATGAAACTCTAATAAGTATTTTAATGATAATAGGACTCTCTAATGAATTAAGTAGATAATATATTATAATTAGTATTACTAATATTAGTGTTATTCTACATTTAAAGCTGGGAAGAGCTATAAAGATTCATATAAAGTTTTAATTAATTATAAAGATAGAATTTAAACCTAGAGTTATTAATAGCTAGTTACATATTTAGCAGCTACTACTGAAAGAGGAATCAGCTGTGATGAGAAAGATTAAAGAAATCAGTGTGAATATAAAGTTAATAGTAATAGAATTAAGTAATGATCAGATTCTTATATTTATAAGGTATACCTAGAAAATAGAAAGCTAGTTAGTAAATCAAAATATTAAGATATATATAAGGTAGGATTAATCTCTGGCTGTCAAACTACCTAGAGTTATATAATGTAAATAGCTAAACTCTCTAGCAGAGTAGAACAGAGCATACACTAAAGAAAAGAAAAGAAAATGCTGAAAATAAATAAAGATGTAAGAGTAAGCTATTAAATTTGATGTAGAGTCTGTTACTATAAATTCTAAGAAAGACCTTATAAAATATAAAGTTAGATCATTCTTTTAAAGCCTTTAAAGTATAATCTGATAGCTTAATAGGTTATTACATGTACATGCTCCACACCATAGAATATCCATAGTACTTAATCACCTACATAGCTTAGTCAGGCCTCATAGTATAAATAGCCACAGATAGCCCAGAAACATAGTGAATACAATCTTATTCTACACAACATTTTGATCTCAAGTTATCCCAATTACAATTAGTAGCATGTCTTTACAAAAGATGTAAGGTTCTCTATGAGTTTCCCAGTTTTCACAATAAGTCATCATTGTATCTTTCTGCTCTCATTGCTTTCACTTTTCCTTCAATAGGTTCTCATCTCTTCTCTATCTCTTCCACTTGTCTCATCCACTTCATAGACTGTTCTTCTCCAAAAGCTATACCTACCCAGGCCTCATCCTCCTTATAGATAGCTCTCTATACCTAGTACCTAAATAGCTTCATCCTCATTATAGATAATCCTAATTTGAATTGTGTTCTCATCTTTCTCTGCACATACTACTTTGCTTGATCCCCTAGTAAATCCATAGATATCTGTCCCAGATCACTGAACTCAGCAAGAAAATCCCAAGCCACTCACAGAACTTCCATAGGAATTATCCTACTATACCTGTTCTAGTTGCTTACTTTTATTCACTACATTACTCCTGATTCTAAGCTACTATCACAGAAATTTATCATACTATATTCAAACCACTGTTTGCTTATGAATCAACCACTTAAAGCTTCCATATAAATTCCCCATACATTTCTCAGAAATCACCTACTTTTTTACCCTCTCAAAAAGTGCTTTCTCTCTTTCCAGTTTTCAAGTTTTTTCAAGATTTTCCATAATTCTTTCCTCAAAAGAGTATAGTGCATATACATCTGTCATATCAGCATGCATCTTCCAGTTACTCTTATCCCCAAAATAGCATAGCATTTTTCTTACTTTCCACACTTTTCCATAGACTCTTCCTCTTGAAAGATTCATTCTATCTAATAATAGTCATTAACATCAGCAGCCCTCATATTTAAAGAACCACAGAATGACCTTTTACATTCAGATAGTAGAACTTGCTCATCAGATCATTAAGTATTTCAACTCTAACTTTCCTCATCATAACTCTTTGCAGGACACTACAATCATAAGGGCAACATTTATAACTGAGCAAACTACTCACCCAAACCTCCCATCTAAGTCCAGGCAGGCATTCATAGAACCACAAGAGCATACACACTTACAAGCCAATTCACACAGAAGTTCCAAGGATGCTCAGGTAGTCTTACTGATACCATCAGATTAGCCTATTAATTATTTATCACTTAATCAAGTAGTTCTTAAATTTCATAACTATACAGACTGTTTCAAGTAGAGCCATACATTCACCCACTGAGAAGAAGTATTCTTCAAGACTTTACTAATAAGATAGATATATCTTCTACTAGGCCTAAAGTCATACTCAGAGAGTAACACCCCACCCCATCCAGCTCAGCTACTCTTGCAGATTAACCCAGTATTAAGTAGCATATTATTTCACAGAGCATTAGAGCTAACACCTATAGAGTCTCTAGAAACTCTAAATATAACTTCAACTAATAAAGAGTAACCCTTACAGCTATCATCCATTAGATAGCCAGATAATATGTCAAACATGAACAGCACTCTAGCTACTGCAGGCACCAGTGAATTCACTGATAATACAAATTTCACCCCATACCAGATATAAATCCTATAGGAATTGCTCTCTCACACTAGAGCTACAGTTACTCTACCAGCATCAGCCCAGTCATCAGTGCAGCCTCCACCTACACCATCAACCTCAACCACTCTATGGAAACCCCAGGACATCAGTTTTTTCTACCTCAACACATCAACATTGTAGGGCCATGACAATATTATTAACAAGAAGGGCAAGATCTATTATTAGAACATCCATGTATTTATCAACCAGCTTAAGGTCACTACTCTAACCAGAGATACAGCAAGAATCCAACAGAACTTGAATTTATACCTCAAGGGAAAGATAGAATCCTGGTGGAATTAGAAACTTAATGATATTACTCACACAGATTTTATCACTACTAATAATGAGATAGAAGAGTGGATTAAGATCCTCCAACAGCAATTCCACATTAAGGGTAGTCAAGCACTACAGAAGCTCAACAAGATAAAATACTCACTTCAGAATCTCCATAATGAGTACAGTCTAACCTCCTATATCCTAAATATATCCTTAGCTGCTAAACACTGCAGCTAAGGAAACATTAAGTATGCTCAAGTCCTACATGCATGGAACAACCTGGATGTCACCCTGCAAGCAATTATTAATGAGCTAGAAGAGGATATGATCATCAAAGAATTTACAGAGATTATTCACTACAAGCAGACTAATTAGATAGATCAATTTACAAGTAATGATTAATATACAAATAGTATGTATAATTAGCATAGATCCTATCATAGTAACTTTACCCCTCAGAGTAATTACCATGAGTGCAGTAGAGGATCATATTTCTATCAGTTCAAACAGCCCACTTATTAATATTAGCCTAGATACCAGGCACAGAACTATGCTAATAGATAGTACCACAGCTACAGCAGAAACAACAATCAATATGATAGTAATAATAATCAATATAGCAGCCACTACAACCAGCATAATAGAAACTATCAAGGCAAAGCCTAGTAAGATCATTCCAAACTGCTAGTCCCAAAGCAACAGCTTCAGCTACCAGCATCTAAGAGTACCTCTAATACTAACCTGCTCAGCAGGCAACTATGGAATCAGCAGCCATGCAAACAAGTAGCATTCCACACTGACCCCAAGGAATCAGAGGAGTCCACAGAAGATCCATATAGCTAGGAGGCAGAGTTTAATCCTTACTATAATAACATAGAAATGCCCATAGATGATTCACAGAAGCAATCATATGATGATGATACATATAACCTAGAGGTAGATACATTTCATGCAGACCTCACAATAGCTACCTATTATAGATGCAGTAAAGCATTTAATTTACATAACTATCTATATAAGTATCTAAAGACTTGCACAGCAACTCCACAGGCCTTCCATGCAAGCCCTGACTTTACACCACAAGTGATAATATCTTAGTAACTAGCTGACTCAGATACACCATATAGATATGTATTCTACAACTAAAAGTATACTACTATCATAGCATTCTGCCAAGACACCTCCAAGCTATTATCAATATGTGTAGACTCAGGCTGCATAATGACTCTCATAAGCAAGAAGTTCCTAGAACAGCAGTGCAATAAGATACTACACCTATCATACCTCTAAATACCAGTTAGAGGTATTAGAGATTCCATAGAGTCCTCAGAGATGATTATACTTCCACTCACACTACTAGTAGTCCTGCCAGATGAGGAACATACACTAGTGCTTATTTAAATCTCAGTGGAGACACATATCATCAATAACCTCCATGTCAACCTGCTGCTTAGTATAGATAACATGGCACTAGAGAGCATCACTATAGATCTAGATAAGAGGATGCTACAGATAAAGTCATGTGAGAATGTAGAAGTTAAGATTTCAGTGACACTAAGAAAAGACCATCAAGCTACTAGATTAGTATATTCAGACATTAAAGTCATCATTTCACCCAGATTAGAGGCAAAAATTCCCCTCAGATGCTACCTTAGCAAAGAGGAACATCTATCTACAGATAGAGACTATATCTTCAACTCTACCATACCACTACTCCAGGCATATATGTAAATTATGGATTATAATCTCCCATTCACTCATGTCATCAACAACACAGATAGGCAGGTCATAATCCCATAGAGATCCTATATTAGCACTCTAAAAGAATATGATATTACTAGCACATACTTAGTCAACCTCACAGCAGAATTATTAACTCTTAGTCTACCTAAGAAACAGCCTCAGTACAAGCTGAATAACAATCTAGATATACTAGAGTTACTAAAGTAATCTCCACACATTATTAACATCAACCCCATCAGGGCAGAAGTAAAACTACCCAACAGTATAATAATCTATAGTAATAAAAAGACCACAAAATACTTCACATAGATTTGCAATAAATTCCCCAAAATCTGGGAAGACCACAGCAATGCCATGGACCTGCTAGAGGATGAGTGAATGTAAATTCCCCTCTTACCACTAGAGGATCACAAGCTCTAGATCTAAGTAAAGATATATCCTCTAGGCCAGAAAGACCACAAGGTTATAGACAAACTCTTCAACAAATTGCATGCTTAAGGGCACATAGAATAGACAACAGACCACACCCCCTCCAGATACTTAGTATTTGTAGTTTGGAAGGAAGTAAATAGCATACAGAAAGGCTGCCCTGTCATTGACATCAGAGAACTGAATAAGATAGTTGAGTCTAATATATACTTAATGACACAGTAGGCAGAGATCATCAACTTTATGAAAGAATGTCACTATATTATTATTCTTAACTATATAAACTTCTTCTACTAATGGAGAGTCCACCATGACTACTAATAACACTTATTAGTTGTGTCACACCATAAACAAGAAATCCCTTCAGTGGTAATAATAGAATATATAAACTCTCCAGCATATGTGCAGCACAAAATTGACCTCTTCCTAAAGAAGTTCAAGAAGTTCATCCACTATTACATTGATAACCTAGTCACTGCAAGTGTTACCATGGAAAAACATGGCAAACACCTGAGAAAGATCTTCACCTTATTTCATAACAAGAATATAGTTATCAACTCAAAGAAGGCATTTATCAGTTTCCCTTCAGTCAGATTACTAGGGCACAAGGTCTCATCCCTAGGCCTCATACTGATAGAGGATCAGATCACTGCACTGGCAAGAATCATATTCCTAAGGAATCTGAAGGACCTGAAGACTTATCTTGATATAATAGAATAGCTGCAAAACTATGTGCTCTTTTATACCTATCATGTAGAGCCCCTACAGGCACATAAGATAATACTCCTTAAGGATGCACTAGTAAAAGAAAGACCACAAACTCAATTCTCCACCTAAACACCCCTTAGAAAGCCTACAGAAAAAGAAGAGAAGGCATTCAATAACATATAAGTAGTATTTGCTAAGGGTCTGTTTCTAGTACATCATGATAGCATGTAATACCTCTTCTTCAATGTCAATACTTCTAAATAGAGAGGCTTTGAGGTAATGATATTCCATGTAAAACCAGAATGGATACTACTCAAGAAGATATAACATGAAAAAATCCCAGACTTTGAGATCCTACCTCTATCAATTATGATAGAGCCTATTATGTTCCTCTTCAAGATCCTCACATCAGTAGAAACCAGATACTAGCTAATTAAACTAAAGATCATATATCTGGTCTGAGCACTCAAAAAAGTACAACACATAATTGAGGTCATAGAACTTTCAGTGGTCATATATACTAACCATTCAGCCACACTATAAATTGCCAGACAGATATCACTGACCACCTCTTCTACAGACAAGCTCAACTTAAGGCTCATTCAAGCTGCCCAATACATATAGCAATTCAACCTACAGATATTTTATAAACCTGGTCACATACACATCATTCTAGATGCTCTGTCTTAATTGCAGTCAGACACACCTACAGACCAGAATGAGCCCCTGAAAGACCTGGCCACTAAGGCTATAGATGCATTACTAGTAGATTACACAGTCATAGTAGTTATAATATCCCCACAGTTCTAATAAAGACTCCTAGATACCTACCAGTAAGACTCAAGGCTGGCCACAATCTTAGACATTATAAAGACAAATAACACACTGCCAGTAAAGAATCAGATCAAGTTGCTATACCATATCAACTCTAACAACAATCTACTATATCACAACCATAGGGACATCACACAGCTCTGCATTTCCTAGTCTCTCATTGGTAATGTCATTAAAATCACACACTCAGATGCACACCTTAGATCACAACAAACTATAGAGAAGCTGAACAGCCTGTCAATCTACAAGAAAACTCACCTCATCAAGAAATATATCTATTACTACTCTAGCTGCCTACAGAATGCTACTCAACATCACAAGTCATACAGCACACTACAGCCAATCATCATAGAATCATCCCTGTTTCATATAGTTACAATTAATATTATCCTTAGTCTCCCCAAGGGATAATTCAATATCAGCATAATCATTACTTGCAAGGCAAGCAAGAGGACAGCCTTTATCCCAGAACACTAGGATTGGGATGCAGAATCCTGGGTCAAACCATTTATCAAGTAATTAGTGATAGATGACTGGGACACATCATCTTACATCATCTCAGATAGAGATAAGAAGTTTCTCAGTAATTTCTGGGCAATAATCTTTAAGTTTCTAGAGGTAGATCTCCTCTACATCACAGCTTATTACCTCCAAGCAGACAGTCAATTAGAGATTACAAACTAAACATATGAGATTACCCTTCAACATATAATTACAGCCCTGAAAGATCCACAGCAATGAAAGGACTCAGCTCTCTTACTTCAAGCACTCTTCAACAGTGCCACAGCATTAGCAACAGAGATATCCCCCCACTAATATATGTATGGCCAGAAGCTTAAAACACCACTTCAGCTAGCACAGGCATTTCAAGATCAAAGTCCCCAGGATTTCTCCAGCCACCTCAATACAAATGAGGCACTCCACACAGTAGCAGTGTTTATAAAGAAGTACTACAATAAAAAGCATACTTCAAGATTCTTTGCTATAGATGACAAGGTGCTCCTCTAAATTGATAAAGGATATAATACATCACTACTCCAGACTTATAGTAAGTTCACCCCTTAGTATGCAGATCCCTTCACAATCTACCATCAAGTTAGTAGTCTCATCTACCTTCTGAATCTTTCAGCATACTTTCATATACACCCCATGATTTTCATTGCCCATCTGGAACCTACCCCACAGGAGGAAGACCTCTTTGGACACATTCCACTGGCATTAGGCTCTATCATAATGGAAGGAGATTCAGACAAATGGAAATTATATGAGATAGAAAAAATAATGATAAAATAGATAAAGACTCTCAAATACAGCAACAAGGTTAAATACCTCATAAGGTGGAAGGGCTACAGCCCAGAAGAAGATAAATGATACCTAGAGCATATTCTCCAAGAGGCAAAGAAGCTTATATAATAATATGAGCACAACTAGGAAGAATCTATATTACTAATAAGACCATAATAAGGCTATCCTGTAAAAGCAGCAGCCTAGCCTTCCAAAAAACTCAAAAGAACCCCAAAAGTGCTTTAACATTCACAGAATATAAATTAGAAAGAAAACATATAATTACTAGCCACAGAGATTCTATATCCCCACATGATATTAACATCTTTATTGCCTGATTAAGTTTTTTATTTCATGGAATCTCTATTACCCCATTATTGCACCAGCTTGTATAGATAGTACCCCTATGTACCTACATATTCACATTCATAACAGTATTATCCCACCAGTCTACCCAAATTCTGATATGTATTTCCTCATTATTATTCTACATCTCACTATTTGCTGACATGTTTGCTGCACACTCCCATCATCTTAATTGTATTCACTACATGTAATGATCTTACTGAGAAATTTGCCAAAAGTTATGGACTTTTCATGGCAAATACCATCTCTATAATGAGACATGAAATAAACATTTACTGAATATAGGGACTTCCCATGGCATTGAGGGACCCAGCCTTTAAAATCTGCAGACATTTACAATCATTGTCATGGCAAGTTCACTGATAACACTTTACCAATCCCACACATATATAATCTACTCAAAATCATCCTTCCCTACTCCTACCCACTCACACTTGCACACCTACCTTCATATCATAAGACATAAAGTCACCATGGTGCCCCACAGCAATAAAGACAACAGTAAAGACAGAGCTAAGAAGGCTAAAGACAAAAATACCTCTATATTTAAAATTACAAAGCAACATGAACCTACCAGTGCACCTCTTATACCAGCAAAAACCCCCAGAAAGAGACATTAAACACTCCAGGCAACTACTAACTCCTCAGCCAGCACAATGAACCTCACAGACCTCAACATTAGTAATAGCTCCCCTGCAGGTAGAGCTGACAACATAAAGGGGAAACAAAGAATAATAAATAAGAAGGCAGATGAGAAGCAAGTAAAACAGATACTTAAGGCTTTGAGTTACCCAGACTGGGAAATAAATATACTCATTATGAATATGAAATATCACAGATTCCCCATCACAGTTATCAATACAATGTCAGTCCCAGCTCTATAAACCATCATCACTGGCCTGGAAGACTAGAAACACAGTTAAACACTTTATGACAACAGACTAATTCCCCAACTAAAAGACCATAAAGTAAGACAGGCTGAGAAAGAAAACATAACTTCAGCACCCTTCATTACTAGGAATTCCTTATAATTTTCAATCCTAAAGATACATGTGGACCCAGGAAAGGGCTAGAACTTCCAAGGCCCTGGGCCAAAAAAATCCCTATCAGAGCCTCAAGTGGAACACCTGAAGATCAAGATTGGAATGATAATTAATAGAATTAAAGGCAAATAAAATAAAGACAATAAGACTGACAACATGAAAATAATTAATAACACAAATAAACCCATTTTCCTCCAAAATACCTCCTGCAATCCAGGTTACAAAGCATGCAATTCCCTCAGAAAATACTTTAGCAAGAGCAAGATCAGATACAACAACACATATACAACTAGGAAAGCACATCAGCAAGTCACACTGAACATTCAAAGTAGATACAAGACAGACAAGTATATTACAGATAAAGAGTAATATATATACCTACAGGATTAGAGAGTCACAGTGTAAAACTGGGAAATCAACATTCTACTGAATAAATGGGAACACCAGAACACCATGATCTTCCTACCAGGCATAACTGAGTAAGATGTTATAAACATTATAAATGACCTCCACCATCAGAACTGCTAGAAGCAAATCAAGTAAACTTAATCCTTTCACATTAGATGCCCTTCCATAATGTACATCCTAGCTTAGAGACTTGACCATATAGAGGCTAAGATCCTTAAACACCTATAAAATGACAATCAGGTTATGACTGACAGACCAGCAGATATATTAGAAAACATCAATAATAAAGGGCACATCAGCAATAACAACTCCATCAGCACTAGTACCCCCTTGGATAATTGCCAGGCTCACAAAGAAACTCCATCCTTACAACTAGAGAGCTATAAAACTATCATAGAGACTCCAACAGTTGTCACAGAGGCCCCCATGCTATATGTCACCAAGAGAAGCAAGGAAGCAGTCCAATATGTCATAACCCTGTGCAATATGGAAGTATGGCCAGTGTGCAACATGATAGATAACTGGAAATCCACAGGCACCTCATACAATGAGATGACTACCATAAGCAACTAGAAACTACACCACATAGCTAAAGACATTATGAAATAATAGGGGAAGTAATTTAACAACCTCACAGAGAACACTCATATGACTGGGATCTCTAACACCACTAATAAAGACACACATATCTGTGAAGATACTATTAAATATATCATGAAACTACAGTAGCTGAAGCAACACAAGATAGAGGCCATGATTAAAACACTATATACATCCAGCACTACATTTCATAACATATTTGATATGGTGGATGGGCAACTACAAAGGGTCCTACAAAAACTTGATGACACTAACACTAATAATATCTTTAAGCCTCAGAGTTAACAGCCCAACCAGGAGAAGCTCAGCAGCAAAATTCAAGGAGTTCCACTCAGTCCTCCCTCCACACAGAAGATTCTACAGATGTATCCTCCCAAAGTTAAACAAGCAGTTAAGGCAGTTATCATGTCAGGTAATATACAGCTTGAAAAAGCCACAGACCTTGTCCAGCAATGGATCAATCTGGGTGTTTCATACAATCATATTGTGTCTATGGATATTAATACCAGACAGAAAGTAATAAAAAACCTCATCAATCATCAAGAAGCAGCAGGAGAAACCACAGCCTAGTAAGAGAAGATTTTGCTAGAGAGCTCTAAGGCTGATAAAGATTACATACAAGCAGTACAGCACATAGCTCAGCTATATAAAATCAGCAATGATAACACAAACATTCTAATAGGTCACTAAAATAAGAAAGAAGTATCATTTCACACAATCAAAAAGATGATAACACAGTAAATCAGATAGGAGATTGAGTGACTGCAGGAACCAGTAACAACATCAGAAAAACTCCCAGATGTACTAGATAACCTTAAGGCAGCACTACAACTAATGTATCTGCACAACATCAGACCTGCAGATACCATGGCAATACTGGACAAGTAATCTAACACAAGAATGTAATATAGTAATATGCAAGGCCTGCTTAACAAAGAATTGTATACAGCTATTAATAGACTCATCAGGTACACTCATGATCACTCAATTAAATCTACACTAATCCCATTTACTAGCCTCAAGGCTCTTAACACAGTCTTCCAGAAAGATGCTACACTCACCTACACTCATGTCATACAATAGCTCATCAAACTGCTCAGTGTTAAAGAAAAGGAAGTAAAGAAGATCCTTGCAGTTGCCAAGGGACACAGAATACCCTACTATAAGATATGCTATATGAATGAAAACCACCTTGAGGAGGACCTGGGAGGATTTACTATAGAGGAGGAGTAGTAATAAAAGCTAACATCATGAACACTCCCAAGTCTCCATACTCTACAACAACTCAGCTATAGAGTGTAGAGATTACCACAGGGATAGGGAGCAAGGTTTTCTTTTTCACTTAGCATGTTATTCACTATTATGTTATGCATTATAAGATCTCATGTTTCATTTGTTAGCTCTACAATTCTACATGTAACTACCACAATAAGGGCATCACATGCCTTTCTGAAAGGGGCCACTTGTTTGTGGTTTTCAGGATCACATGAACAGTTCACATGATCATACATAGCTCTATCACACTGCCCAGTACTACTATGTACTACACTCTTTTTTGTACTACAGCTTTGCCTATCTCATTGTATATAATCACACAATCTTTTCCATAGTTTTCACACAATTAGATACCTTCAGAATCACATCTGGTAGCATGTCTAAATGCTGACTATTCATATGGCTGAGCAATATAGCTTTCTGCTGATGAGATAGCTTATCATGCTATGTTAGATGGTCCTACAAAATCACCTGAGATTCACCAGAAAACACCCTTGCAAGATGAAACATGGATGCTATATAGCTGAATGCAAGGTCATGCAACTCAACCCCAGATGAATAATATGATTGTGCATAAGTGACAGTGACCTTAGTGATTTCCTGAGATGAGAGAGGGGTAGCCAGTGATTTCAGAGAAGGCTATGCCCCCTGTTATAGAAATATAAAAGTCTCAAAAATATCCACTGGGATGAGAGATAAAAGCAACATTCTCAAACCCTTCCTACAAGAATCTTCCTTACCTTTCTATGAGCTGAAAACCTCTCATGATGCAACAATGAATTCTGAACCATAGGATACCTCCATTGGAGCTTACAACCAGGGCCCTGGTGATGTCCACCAACTATCACCTGAACTGTGGGATGTCATCCAATGGATGCTTCACCTGATCCCTGCTGATGAAGTCCTAGGAGCCCAGGATAGCATCCTTCAAGTTATCTTGTGTGACTATAAGACTGTGACTGAGCAGATGAGGGATATCATCCATCATGAGAACATACAATCTATTCAGGTGAACAAGAAATCTATCATAAAGTTAGTAGATGATCTGCATAATGTCTGAATTCAGAACAATGCTCTTGAGGAGGAACTCATCAATGCACACTAAAATTAGATGAACTCAGAATCAATCCTGCATGACCAGATCTCCAATCTCCAATATTAGGTAAGGGAATGATCTAATAGTCCCTTTCTGTCTGCATGAACCACTGACAGACTGACCATCCTTACACCAGGTATTAGCACTCTGACTGAACATGATCTACCATTGAGGTAAATAGCCAAGTAAAGGGATGATGATTGGGAGAATGAACTACCTGCTTCAGGGTATATCAAAACATTCAAGATGGTAAAACCCCCAATGTATGATGGGCTATATAAGGATGACACAGCTGCACAATGGGTTGCTAAGATGGAAGCTCACTTTCAGAACAAGCAGGAGCTCACAGGAAAGAACCCTACAAGTCATTAGAAGGCCTTTAGGGGTGCTAACTTACTTTGTGGGAGTGCCAAAAACCTTTAGAAGAGCCTTGAGAAACTCTATTCAGATGATCCACTCAACCACTCCCTCCCTAAGACATGGGAGGATTTTGCACACTAGGTCATTAGGAACTTTGAAGAACTAGATGCTAATGTGAAGCATAATAAATAATTCATAAATCTTCACCAAACTAAGGACCTAACATCATACTATACTGATTTCAATAGGTTATACAACAAGGCAACCCTACAACTTCTGCCTCAAAACCTACTGGATTTCTTTATCATGTTTGTGTCCAATGTCATGAAAAGTAAATGGAATTATTTGGATGTTCACCTAAAGACTGTTCAGGAAGCCTACAATGTCCTTTTTCATTAGGAAACTGCCCTGAAGTACTCAAATTCAGCAAACTACACTTCCAGGAACATGCATGCTCCTGTGGCAGTGCCACACAATCCTGATGCCATGAATATCAATCTTAATGTAATTGTCAAAGCTCCAAATCCTCTGAAGAAGAATAGCCAAGCCTGGAAACTATGATGCAAGAGGCACAAAGCCTGTTTTCATTGCAGTTGCCTGAACCATGGCATCCAGACTTGCCCCACAAATCCTAAGAATAAGGAAGCAAAAAACTTGCAGGATCAGTAAGTCCTGGGGTGCTCACTAATTAGTTGTGGAAAACCTCACAGGTTCCTGAACTGAAGGACCTGCATGATCCACTAGACCTCATAAATGTGGGATGACAACCAATGGAATTGGGGAAGGAAGTTGATAAGTTGGAGGAACACTTGAATGCAGTTGGAGGGGGGTTGCTAATATATTCAGGCCTTGTCAGAACTAACTGTACAGTGCTTATCTGAGTACTAGCTAATATGAGTGCTTCCATAGTCTACATCAGAGATCATATCTCATGTTAATTACCAGAGGCCTCACATGTGGAGGACCCCAAGTGGGTAAAACTTCCAGACAAAAAATGAATCCTCTCACCTGTCTGAATCAAATTCCTCCTGTACTTCAGGGGATGGTTCTATTGGATCTGGGCATGCAAGCTTGCTAATGTCAAATATGATCTCATCTTAGAATTGGATTGGTTCAAACAATTTAACCTGAACATCAATTGGGTGATGTGCTATATGAGGCTAACTGACAGGAAGAAAAAGGTTCACAAAATTCTTCCTCATGATATGCAATGCATGTTTGGCACTCCTTAGGTTAAAGACCTCAATCTCATGACATCCCATCAGATACATTGAATGGGCCATAAGGGCCATGTAGAGATGATGTTGTACATCATGCAGTAAAAGAATGAACCTGAGAAACCACCCACACCAATTGATTCTAGGGAGGAGAAACATATGAAAGCCCTGCTATCCAAATATAGTGATATCTTTCAAACTGCCTTGCCACCAAAGTTACCACCTGAACAAGAATTTATTCATGAGATTGACACCAAGAACTTACAATCAATTAACATTAATGTATATCCTCTCTTGCAGGTGCATTTGGAGGAACAGCAATGATAGATCAAAGAACTGCTGAAACAGGGCCTCATACAATCCTCCTCAAGTCTGTGGGGGTTTTCAGTGCTTTTTGTGAAGAAACCCCATAGCAAATAGTACATGTATATCAACTATTAGGCACTCAACTCAGTCATAGAAAAGAACAGCTATCCCCTCCTGCAAATTCAACAGCAGCTTGACACCATGGGTGACACAAAATATCTCATAAAGATCAACCTTTTATCTGGCTTCTACCAAGTTTGCATGGGAGAGATATCTATTCCAAAGACTGCCTTTAATACCCAATGGGGTAAATTCAAGTGGACTGCACTACTAATGGGTCTCACAAATGTGCCCATCACATTTCAGATGATGATGAATATCATCCTGCAAGAAGAGAACAGCCACTGGTGTCTGGTATATTTAGATAACATTCTGATCTTTTCCAACTCATATAAAGAGCATCTCAAACATGTTGAGTATGTTCTCTCAACACTGAAGGCACACAAGCTCTATGTGAAACCCTCAAAATGTCAATTCAGGATGCAGGAAATGGAGTTTGTGGGCCATATTATCAGGGGAGGGAAGATCAGACCCTTGCCTGAGAAAATCAAAGTGATTTTGAATTGGTCAAGGCTGCAGAATGTCCATCATATCAGGCAGTTCTTAGGCCTCACATTATATTATTATTACTTTATGAAGGGGTTTATCACTCTGGCAGCCCCTCTATCAGATCTGCTGAAGGAAACAGATGAGCTATTGTGCAAGAAGAAATTTCAATTAATAGTTTGAAATGCATTGTGTGAGGAAGCCTTCATCAGGCTGCATGAATGTATGACAATCTTGCCTGTCCTCATACAGCCAGATCAGACAAAAGCTTTCACAATTGAAATCAACACCTCTAAGTGGGCAATTAGGTGCACTCTGTTACAAGAAGGCCCAGATGGGAAACTCCACCCAGTTGCATATGATGGATGAAAGCTCTTGAGCACTGAACTGAACTATCTGATACACAAGAAAGAACTTCTTGTAATACAATACACACTGTGCATATAGTACTGATATATTAAAAACAATCAGCAGATAATAGTGGTCACAGATCATAAGAGCCTCACATATCTTCATACCATGAAACATCCATTAAAGTGTCTTGCATGATGGGTATCTGAGTTCCAAGAATACAACATCCTCCTCAAATATTGCAAGGGGACAGAAGTGGTTATTCCTGACATCATTAGTTATAGACCTAACTTCATGGGAGAGGGTCCTGTGAACCTTGCACAAGGAGAAATCATCCTGAATGCCATCAAGAGTTTAGATGAAACAGAATGGTATGAGGCTATACTCAAAAGACTTAGTGCAAATAAAAAACTGAAGGACCTGAAGCTTGTGCATGTCATTGAGAAAACATGTGGTCTTATGAAGCTGAGAAAATTGGAGGATGATGTTGTGCTGTATTATAACCTTGATTACACTGAGGCTCCCTATCTTAAGCCTCTATTCCATCAAGACTTAGTCATTTAATTACACCACAAGTTTGGACATCTTGGAAGCCCTGGCCTGCTAGGCATCTTGCAAACATGTGCCTACTGGCCAGGCATGAAAAACAATGTTCAAGATTTTGTGAAGTAGTGTCCAAACTGCTAGGTGACACAGAGCTCTAAGCTAGGGCTGGAGCATGAGGAAGTACAGCATCAGATTAGTAATACAATTCAGCCTTTTGAACATTGGGGGATTAATCTTATTGGCATTCTTTCTCACACACCAAATAGGAATCACTGGATTATCACAGCTATCAACTATGCAACTAGCTGGCCTCTGGCAAAAGCTGTTTCCAATGCAACAGAGGAGATAGTTGCCCAGTTTTTACATGAAGACATTTACACAAACTATGACATGCTGTGAGAGATCCTGACAGACAACAGGGCAAATCTAGTGGGAGGGGGTGTTAGGCACTTCATGGCATAACTGCAGACAAAGCACTGCATGACAATGCCTTACCACCCACATACTAATGGAAAGGTGGAGAGACTGAATGGGATCCTGGGTCAGATGCTGACAAAATATCTCATGGGGAAACTAACAAGATTGTGGGATGAGTATCTTTCACAAACACTTTTCATGATATAAGTTCATCAATACTCAGTTACAAAGTACTTACTGTTCTACCTTTTGTACAGCCTGCAACCTCACATCCCAGAGGATGCATCTGATTCAGTGGGGGAGGATCCAGTGATAGATGATGCCAAGCCAAGGATAAAAGCCATTATGAATGCACAGGCTCAGGCAAATAAATTGCTGCTTAATCATGTGATCTATTCAAAAAGAATCAGGGATTCTCTTGTAATGAAGAGTAGCATCAAGGAAGGACAATAAGTCCTCATTCAAAATGAAGGGTCCAAAAAATTTCAGCCAAGGTAGTTTGGGCTATATCAGGTAATAAAAGCTCACCCACTTGGCATGTATGCACTTGAGGAATCAGGGGGCTGAGTCCTACAACATCTCATCAATAGCTTGTGACTGGTAGAGGCTGAAATGGATAATCCTGAGGAATTATAGTCATTCATGGTGATTTCATTTACACTAAAGAAAAAGGGCATCACAATTGAGAAGCCCTTGAAAGTCAGAGAAATCATCAATGCATATGAACCAGATGACATCACTTACTCAGAACTTTCAACTATCACATGAAAGGAATGGGAGGCCTTGGAAGCTGCAGGGCACCCATGCAAATTAATAAGTAATAAAATAATAGTGGGCTGCATGATCCTCAGATACCACCAGTGCCAGAGGGGAGGCTGGAAAAAACAAAAAGAAAAATGTGATTAACTTGCATGTGGGTTGGGTCACAGAAAATGGAATCCAGAGAGGGATTCAACTGTCTATGTCAGTTCATCTACAGAATTGATGGAGGATGAATCTTTGGAAGTATTAGCAGACATGCTAGATCAAGCCAATGAAGCTCAAGAGGACACCTAAGAGTCAGGCAAAGTTAGCTTCTCAGGACCATTCACCATAGTGATTTGAACTGGTAGAGTTGTGTGATAGTATAATCACATGGGGTGGGAGACAGACATGTGAATGTATGCTCTCCACCAAATCTAGTCATTTTTGCCATTATTTTGTTCCTGCAATTTCCTTTGTACAGGTGTGGCATTCTTTTCAAATGATTAGTAGAAGTTGCATGAGTTAGGAAGGGGAAGCTGGAAAATATAGTCTCATATTTTTAGACTGTGAGGTCATAAGGGCTATTCCCTAAAAATCTAACTACATGCATGAAAAATGAACAAGGATTTTGAAATCATAGAAAAAATTTTTTTTTTTTATTTTAGGCAGGAAGTAGGGCCACATAAGCCTAAAGCTCAGAAGCCTTAAGAATCTTGCAACAATGCTTGAGTGTGCAAATGATGCTCTTCACCTCAGTCAGGGCACAAGTAACCTCCTATGCATTGTTGGTAGGCAGGCACTCAGACAGGATGACATACTTGTTCTGTGAAGTCCCACAGGAGGGCATCATAATAGTAGGTAAGGATGTCAGGGGAGGCAGCATGGAGACCAAGAGAGCAGCAGACTTGTGGCAGATTTCTTTGGGCAAACTCAGGTCTGTTGTGCAGGGGCTGGGGACAGTGCAGTGAACCACAATAGTGGTAGGGGTAGACAGTGCAGACAAATGAGCTAAAGTGCACATGGTAGACTCAATTCTGAGCTGAAAGATTTAGACCAGGGACTCAGGCACTAAATTAGGTGAATAATCCTTGTTAATCTCTAAGGGCTCAGTAGCTGTGAAATCCTCATTATCTGTAAGGAGGTTCACACATTCAGTGATAAAATTGGGGGCAGTCAGATGCATGCTAAAGAAATGACACTCCTTAATCTTCTTCTCATAGCTATCTATTCTTTGTTAGTATGATTAGCAAGTGTCATGAGAAGGGAGTCATACAGAAAGTGCACTTGCTTGCCTGGCTATTTCAGAGGCAACAAGTACAGGCAAAGTATATTATGATGCCAGGCAGGGGGATAATACACTGTGGGAATGAGCCTAGGCCCTTCCTGCACTGATTTGCACAAGAAGCAACTGCCTCCTCACTGTACATGTAAATAAGAATTGCTGTGTGATTTAGGCCCAACAGTTTGATTAGCTTTCAATGAAGGATGAGGCCATCATCTAGGAGCTATTACAAGGTGTACATGGGAGCCAGACTGAAAGACTCACTGAGGCTTGAGGGCAGGCAAAAGAATACATTCTCAAAAGGCAGCAAACCATCAGCCTTCAGGAGCATGAGGATTATCTTCCAGATTGGATGACTAGACAAGGAGAGTTCACATATCTGAACATCATACTCTATGAACTTGCTGTTGTTCTTGTGATCATGCAAGTCTCCATCCCACTCTAAATACCAGTAATAATAGGTGGGGGCAATGATTGCCTAACTATAGAAGCATTAGATATCATACAATACATGGTAGTTCCAGTCTTTCATCAAAATGTGAAGAGAGTAGAGGTTTGGGGAAGTCAGATGTTCAGGCAGGTAATGATCAGACCAGTCACCAATGGGGAACATGTAGACAGGGGTGGTTATTGTGTGAGTAGGAGTAAGAGTTTTTGTGGTTGGAGGAGTCAGAGACACATAAGAGTGGAGGAGGAGAGACTCAGAGTGAGAGGCCTGGGACCAGGGCAAGCAGCTGCAGGTTGCATGAGGGGGAGTAAGGTTTGCCTCTAGAGCTCCTTTGATCTAGCAATCCTATAGGATTATACCTAATGAGTGTTAGTAAGGCATCATCAGGGGAAAGATGAACTATATGACTTATAGAGATCAACATTGCCTGAGGAACTCTCTTCAGGATCATCAGGAAAAGAAAAGAGGCTTCTACAATCATAATCAACATCTTTGCCTGTGACTGCACACAGGTCATTCAACTTGGTGATGCCCTCATGGTTGGGGAGCTGGTTGTGAATCTCATAAAGCATGTAGATAATAGTCATATTAGTGGAGTCCTGCAGTTTCAGGTTGCTAATTTTGTGGGCTTGATGAACTAGCCATGACTGTAGAATGGCATCATTGTTGAGAGGGGAATGCACCTCAAGTATGGCTCAGGTAAATATAGGATCTAGCAAGTATTTGTATTCATCATAGAACCCCAGAGCCAGGGGGAGGGGCAACATACCAGTCAGGATGTCTGGCAGACTGTGAGAATGTGGGAGACTGGTGTGAGACCCTGCACAAGTTTGCTGGTGTTGTAAAGATAGACCCATAGTGAGGCTGGCAGACAGTTAGTACTTTGTGGGGACAGGCATCTTTGTATGGGGCAAGTTTAATGAGTGTGTATGTGATTGTGAGATGTGAGAATGGGTATTATGCAAGAGAGGAAGACAATTGAGAGAGGGGCAATTGAGAAGTTATTTTTCTTAAGAGGCAGGGTGGTGTGATGTTTTATTTTGTGCAAGGGGGGTTGGTTGCCCAGTATTATGACTGAATTGGGTTAGCATGATTGATGAATCATGTGATTCTGCCTCAGATGACCACCTTTGAGGTAAAGTCAAGTTTGGTGGGGGAGGATGTGGTTTTCAGGATCACATGAACAGTTCATATGATCATACATAGCCCTATTGTACTGCCTGGCACTACTACATACTACACCCCTTTTTGTACTATGGCTTCACCTATCTCATTGTATATAATCACACAATCTTTTCTATAGTTTTCACATAATTAGATACCTTCAGAATCACATGTTACACATGCATGCTCCATGCCATGGAATATCCATGATACTTAGTCACCTACATAGCTTAGTCAGGCCTCATGGTATAAATAGCCACAGATAGCCCAGGAACATAGTAAATACAACCTTATTCTATGCAATGTTTTAATCTCAAGTTATCCCAATTACATAGATTCTTAGTAGTAAAAGCCTGATGAAGATAGAGACATACATCTCTATAATTAATATTAGAGAATTTATGAGTCATATCAGGCATGAATAGAGTAAGCTTATTAATAGTAATAAATAGGTCATAATGATGCCTTTCATCCTTATTTGATATAAGATGGAGAAAAGGATTTAGATGTAGATAAGAAGATCTATTAGTATTATCATACAGAATATTCTTAGTCTAATAGAGAACACTAATAAAAAGGTTATTTAAATAGATATAGGTATTAAGTAAGGTGATAACCTCATGCTATCTAGGCTTGAAATCTTAATTCTAAATGTAATCTCAGGCAGCCTTCTAAGAATCAAGAAAATAAAGCTGAGTAAAAGTAGCAGAGCTCATACCTACCTTTAATAACCCTATTATGTAGTAGATACTGTCCTGAACCTGCATGATATATAGATACTTACTAGCTAAAAGATGAGAGAAGAATTTAAAACTAATAGAGATAAATAATAATGATGAATTTATTAAATATATATTTCAGAAGAAGAAAGATAATAGCTCATAAGCTTTACTAGAGAAGAGAGAGTAGATAATAGACCCTTCAATAAATTTAAATATAAAAGAGGAAGTAAAGGTAACTTCCTCATTCTTATAGTAGTTAGTATAATTTTGAGAATGTTTTGTCTTGGGTAACTTAGAAGCTCAGAATAAAGCACTACATGTAGGATAGACTCTATTTATATGTCTAAGATTTAGAGGTTCCTAGTGGGTAACATTAAATAATAATGTGAGAATAAATGAAATGCTAGATATAGAGTAGGTAGAATATTAAATAAGATTTATATCAACTATCAGAGAATTATTAAAATACTGAAGATAGATATTATAGGTAAGATATAGAAAAGCATTTTAGAGCCTCTTATTATTATAATAGTTCAGATAATGACTGAACTGACTGTTAGAGAGAGGCCTAAAACTATAATCTTTACAGTAATAAATAATAGTAATGCTCTAGTAGTTCTGACAGTGTCTCTCATAATAATTTAACAAAGAGACCTCATATATAATATACTTAATAATTACTCTAGCTCTGCCCCCTTTCCTATAGATAGTACAACAATTACTCTAGTAGTCAGGCAGAGGTTTAAGGTTACAGTCAGTATAGAGTAAAAGCATCTAAGTAATAATAGTAGTATTAGATTTAATTAAAGCTCTATAGGTAGCTCAATATCTATCATAATACTTATAATAGGAGTTTGGAAGCTAGTAATGACAATCTGAGTAGATATGACTCTCACTCAGAATAGACCTAAAGGGGATAAATACTGAAGAGATAGCTATCCTGATTAAATCTAGACATACTAAACACTAAGCATATTAAGAATCAATGATATATTACTTGTAACAGCTATTATAGATACAATGAGAAATGGGAGTCTAAACTGATAATAGTATAAAACTTGAAGGAGTCTCAGGCATAAAGACTGAAGGAGAAAAAGATACTGAATTTACTATAGAGAGAGTAGAAGATGAAGAAATCTAAAAAGATAGAATAATAAAAGATATAATAGTAAAAAGTAAGAAGTAATATTTAAATAAAGATAAAGTAAGATAAATAAAGATATAGATGATAAAAAGTATAGAGAATAGCTGTAACAGATGTGCTCTAATAAGTGGATCATGTGAGCTATACACTAGAATCAAAATTGTAATTACTAGAGAAAGAAAGAAAAAAGGAAAAAAAATTACAAGATTATGCAATATAAATAGAAGGGAATTACATGAGGTCAGAGTAAATAAATGTTCATATAAAGGCCCAGTTAGAGGCATCTGATTGGGTAGTTAGAGATTAAGTAAAGTTTAAGTAAATTATAGATATAGGGTATAAGGGTATAGCCCTTCACATTATCCCTCTCTATTTAGTTTCAGAGGATAGATAGAAGAGTTCAGAGAATCAGATACAGTATGATACAGATAGAGTCTTATTAAGTAAATACAGTTCTTTATAATAGATAAGTATAATAGTGTCCTGCAGGGTAGAGATTAATTTCCATGAAGGGACCTTATATTTAAGTCACTTTACTAGGTACTAGAATCCTTATCCACAGTAGTAATAGTTAAGAATGACTTTAATCTCATATTCTATCTCATTATCTTCCTTAATAATACTAGGTGGATGCCAGTCAGTGATCTCTTGCAAGAAAAACAGGTTAATAGAGGCCTTACAGAGCAGGTTCATATAAAATATATTGTAGATTCTAGATAGTATATTAAGATAGTAGTTATAACTTTTCAGGATTTCAACAACAATATACTTAGCATATTAATAGTTAAGTGTGCAAAATAAATAATTAATTATAATATTTCAGAGATCTAATTAGATCTTATCATCTATCTCATAGTATTCAGTAGGATTTCAGTGAATATTCATGTAGTTCTATTAGTCTTACTAGATACTAGTCATAAAGAATTTAGCTCACTTACAGGCTTACTAGAGTTTTAAGATGATAGTGTCCACAATTTAAATCAGACTATAAGATAAAGTAGAAGGTTCAGATGATTCAGTGAGATTAAGGACTTTAAGGTTATAATCATGTGAGAGGAAAAATAGGCTGATATTAGTGTTAATAGCATTATAACTATTAATTGTAAATTCAGTGTGCAGGAGGAGTTCATTCTAGTCATTCTGAGCATATAAATAGAACTTTTAGAGGTAGTTCTTAGTTGTCTAGATCATACATTTAGTGCTATCATCAGTTTTGGAGTGATAGGTAGTCAAGAGATGTCAGAAGATCTTAAGGAGCTAATAGATTTAAATCTAGATAGCTCTAATGAACTGAATTTTATAATTTAAAATAATTATATAGA
Organism: Onygenales sp. PD_40; assembly: GCA_032988205.1. Lineage (NCBI taxonomy): Eukaryota > Fungi > Ascomycota > Eurotiomycetes > Onygenales > Onygenales sp. PD_40. The sequence continues at coordinate 197,331 of JANTQD010000039.1, forward strand.
GTAGATCATACTGGTAATAAAATAGACTTCAGAGAAAGGCTTTAGCTACTATAGGTGCATTTATTTTCACATAGAGTTTAAGGATAACATTTTTACTAAGATAGTTAATAATAATAAGGATATTTTTACAGCTATTACTCATGAAGAGGTTTATTATAAAATTAATGATGATATTACACCAGACACATTCAGAAATCAGAAGAGATTTAAGTAAATCTTAATAATAATTCTATTAGGTAATAATAGATCAGCAAACATTATAGTTCCAAATGAACTATTGAATGCTCTGAGACATATTAGGTCAGTAGAAATTTTAGAATAAAATTTGATAGAGTACTTTATAGCTTAGATGACTGATCATTAGAGAATCATGAGTTTCTTGTATGATTTAGGTGTATAATAGTTCTGAATCAGGAATCCACTGTCTCTTCTAGAAGTGTAGTTAGAAGTCAGAGTCTACAGAGCATTTAGTAATATTAATACAGACTTGAAGTTCAGATAGAAAATAGCAAGCTTTATCTCAGATGATCTGAGTTATCATTTGAAGGTATTTATCAGAGGTAGTAGTAGTGTCCCAGAGTCTCTAGAGTAAGGATAAGGTAGTTATAATTAATAGAGTAATAGGTAAGATATATATTACTTCATATAGTATTATTTCAAATTCTTTGAGAATCTGCAGATCTAGTAGTCTCTATTCATAGTTTACTCAGTAGGTATTAGAGTCTTTAAAAGACATATTCTATTCATATCAGAAGAGAGTGTCAGCCATGAAGTTCTCTGTGCCAGAGTAATAATGAATTATAAAATAAAAATAACTAAGAAATTTAGCCTAGTATATCTAGCATTTAGAGAGTTTACAGATCATTATGAAATATCAGAGATTCTTATAATTTATAATAATTTCAAAGTCTTTTATACTGCAGAGTTCAGAGTCTCATTCCTTTAGACATCAGATAATAATAAGAAGTTTCTTGTCATAAATCTTATAGTTAGCTTTAGTAGGGCTGAGCTTCTTAAATATAAATGTACAGAATCACAGGATGCCTTCATCATTTTATTATATAAGAGTACTATTTATAATATAATCAGAAGAGTCTGTTTCAACTACTATTAAGCAGTTAGAATTAAATGTGATGAGCATCAGAATAGAGACAAATATTTACTTAAAGCACATAAATGTCTTATCTGCTTCCTTAGACTATTGAAACTACTGATCTTTGCATGTGAGATCAGTTAGTAGTCAGATAATATCAGAAAAATCTCAAATGAAGTATTAGTAGAAATTTACAAATTCTAGAAAGTTTTATATATCTTTTACAGTTATAGAGACCTCCTATTTGAGGATAGTAATAATCTTCTTGAGGTTTATGTGGACTCCCTTCTCTATCTCTATGATGAAGCTGAGGTAGATCATCTTTTGAATTTTAAAGATAGATTTATTAATATCAATCAGAAGATTATATTTATAGAGGTAGATGAGAACTTTTCAGATATACTTTTAATACTACTTATAGAATTCATCAGTGAAGATGAAAATGTTATTAAGATAGATAGAAGTAAATTCATCTAAATAGTCTCATAAGGCCTAGTTAATATATTTCTGGAAGATGCTTAGGATATTTATAAAGCTAAAGAGGGTAACTATCTATTTAAATAGATTATATCTCATGTAAAAAGCAGTTAGCTATTCATCTCCTTCTACAATTTAGATCTTATAGAATATAGAAATAACATTCAACTTTATGAACTACTTAACTCAGTCAATTCATTCAAGAGTCTTATTGATTAATAGTAGTAGGTAATGATCTTTTCAGGTGAGGCAGTTGAGACCTTAATAGTTGACATAGAACTAAAGATCTCTATCTGGCTTTTTTGTGAAGAATATGGGTGTGCTCACAGGTGAATTATTAACTCAGATGAAACCCTTATTCAGAAGGTCATTAAGAGTCTTATAGAGCATAAATAGTTCATCACATAATATATTATATAGTAGTTCTTAAGGTAGCTGAGGATCTTTACCATCTATCTTCTTAAGTTTAATATGATAGTTATATACACTGTGGAATGACAGAAGCTTCTCAGTGGCCTTATAATTAAAAATATCAAGAAATTTATAATATTATAGAGAGAGGACTATTATAGGATCAGTTTTTAGCTTCTTAGAAAGTTATGAGAGAGCCTTCTCTATATCAGCTATGCTAGTAGTGAAGATTTCAATGAGAGATCAGAACTTAAATTTCTAATTGTAGCTTTAAAGGAGGTTATAAGTATTAGTAGAAATTTGGTAAAAGTTAGTAGTTTTATGAACATCTTTTTTAGAGATATAGATGCCTCTAGGGAATATAATATATTAATTGTAAGTATCAATAAGAGCTTGATGTTCAGATAGTTATAATAGGTCTAGTATGAAGTCATACAGAAGATTCTTAATCTTATATATATAAACATTTTCTTAGAGAAATCTATTAATATCAACATCAAGCTTCATTATATTTCATATAAAGTTACCTGTATCACCATTGACACCTTCAATCTTTCAGGAATTAATTGGAATATATAGGAGGTTATGATAGTTAACCATGCAAGAGTAAATTATTAAATAGTAATAGTAACTACTATCCACTATAATATTCATATTAAAAGAATGATTAACTATAGTAGGTATAAGAATCATCAGAATAGTCATTTTCTTCTTAAAGGTCTTTCTATCTAACTTTAGGAGTTTCTACTTGTAATTTCACATAGAAGCTAGTCTTTTCTCAAGTCTGACTTGACATCTTTAAAGTCTTTCTCCTCTTTAAGCTTAATTTATATGTTTGTAGATCATATAGGTAATTTTAGGGAAATATAGGTTCTATAGCAGTCAGCAGCTCTATACCCAGATTTGTTGCAGTTAATGTAGATACCTTAGGTATAACAGTTAATAATAGTAATAATAGTTATATTTAGAATGTAGAATACATTTATGTGAGTAAGCTCTATAGATATTCAGTTCATAATATTTAGATTCTTTAGTAGAGAAATTTTGAGGAAGGCCTCTCTAAAAATAGTAGGAATGTTATTACAGATTCAGCTCTAAATAGCCTTAATCTTAGATAGATTGTTCTCTATACTATAGAGCTTCATATAATATTTAAGGTATATAGAGGGTTTAATAGAAGTAATAGTCTGCTGTAGAAGTTCAAACTTAATGACCTTCTTAAATAGAGTCTTCTTAATAGTGTTATCTCATAGTTAGCTACTAGCTTTCAGAATCTTCTGATTAAATCTCAGAAGAAAGATAGAGAGTAGATTAGTTTTCTGATAAATACTATACAGCTAGATTAGAGCCTTCTAGGCTACTAAAGAGTTAGAGAAAAGAATGTCAAGCTGGTTAAGAATGATATTAGAGGTTATAAAAATAAGTTTAACATTAACTTTCATTTAAGGATGGAATCAGATGATAGTAGTGCTAGAGAGTTAGATATAGATATATCAGGCCTGATCAGCAGGAAATCTAATTACAAGACTGTTCAAAGTAATTTTAGCCTTCACACTGAGGTGCTAGATAGGGTATTTAGAGACTTATTTACTCATAAATTTCTTAAGGGTGACAAGCCTTTCTTTTAGATATCTTAAGAAGTCCTCAAAAGAAGCAATCAGGTGAGTAAGAGTCAGAATAGAAGCTGAAATCAGTATAGGCATATGACTTTATTTAGTAATAAGGTTAATCTTATTTGTAAGTTATTAAATAAAGTTTTAGAATTCAGCATCAGGGCTCTAAAAAGAGTTGCTATCTTTATATAGAGGGTTTATATTTATAATAGATTTAAAAGATTATTTAGATTCAGAGAGTTTAGAGGATTCAGGAAGTTTGAAGGATTCAGAAAGTTTAAAGGAAAATCTTATAAGATATCAATATGAATCATTAGAGCTTTAGGGCCTTTCACTGATGTGTTATCTAGTGGAGCTGAGCTGAATGAGTTGTATTTCAGATTTTAGAAGGATTTACTATATATATAAATTATATTTGGAGAAATCTACTATACATATAAATCACATTTAGAGGGTGAATATAATAAGGATCTTTAAAAAGAAATCAAGCAAGTAATTACAAAATGTAACAGGTATGCTCTGATAAGTAAATTATATGAGCTATACACTAGAATTAAGATTGTAATTACTAGAGAAAGAAAGAAAAAAGGAAAAGAAATTATAAGATTATGTAATATAAATAGAAGGGACTTATATGAGGTTAGAGTAAATAAATATTTATATGAAAGCCTAGTTAGAGGCATCTGATTGAGTAGTTAGAGATTAGGTGAAGTTTAAGTGAGCTATGAATATAGAGTATAAGAGTATAGTTCTTCATAATAGTAGATAATAAAAGAGACTAATAAAGAGTAATAGATAATAAAATATATATATATATATTAAATAAAAACATCAATAAATTCAATCTAAAATAACCCTATAAATTCTATAATCTCATGAATGAAATCAACAATTCAATGCTAATGCTAAGAATATGAAGAGGCAGTAGTTTAAAATTAAAAAGAGGAAAGAAATTAGTAATGAATAACTAAGAAATAGAATCTACAGAGAGAGTATATAGTATATAAACACATAGAGAATATTAGAACTAATAAAGATAATAGAAGAAATAGTTAAAATATCAATTCATCTCATACATTTAATAATTATAGGCTTTATACTTAGCTCACTATGATAATTAAGTGAATATAGTAGGTAAAAAAGAGACAGGCTGTACAGACAGCATTAATATAGCTAATAAAGCTATAAAGATAGATTATACTAATATTACTAGTATAATAATAAATCACATTAGTAATACTAATCTAGTAGATAAAATAGAAATAAATAGTACTAGCACAGCTAACTAAGTAGCCTCATTGTAACAGGTGCACTCTGATAAGCAGATCATGCAAGCTATACACTAGAATCAAGATTGTAATTGCTAGAGAAAGGAAGGAAAAAGGAAAAGAAATCATAAGATCATGCTGATTCATGCAATATAAATAGAAGGGAATTACATGAGGTCAGAGCAGATAAACATTCATATAAAGGCCCAGTCAGAGGTGTCTGATTGAGCAGTCAGAGATCAGGTGAAGTTCAGGTGAGCTATAGATATAGAGTATAAGAGTATAGCCCTTCACATTATCCTCCCCTATTTGGATTCAGAGGGCAGGCAGGAGGGGTCAGAAAATTGGACATGGAGTGGTGCAGGCAGAGTCTTATCAGGCAGGTACAGCTCTTCATAACAGGCAAGCACAGCAGTGTCTTGCAGGGTAGAGATCAGTTCCCACAAAGAGGCTTCATATCCAAACCACTTCACTAGATACTAAAATCCTCATCCATGATAGCAGCAGTTGAGGATGGCTTCAATCTCATATTCTACCTCATTATCTTCTCTGACAATGCCAGGCAGATGCCAGTTAGTGATCTCTTGCAAGGAGAATGGATTGGTAGAGGCTTTGCAGAGTAGATTCATGTGAAACACATTGTGGATCCCAGGTAGTATGTCAAGACAGTAGTTATGACTTCTCAGGACTTTAATGACAGTGTACTTAGCATATTAATAGTCAAGCATGTGAGATGGGCAATTAGTCATAATATTTCAGAGGTCTAGCTAGACCTTATCATCCACCTCATGATATTTAGTAGGATTTCAGTGAGCATTCACACAATCCTGTTGGTCCTGCTGGGCACTGACCATGGAGGATTCAGCCCACTCACAGGCTTGCTGAAGTTTTGAGATAATGGTGTCCACAATTTGAATTGGGCTGCAGGGTGAAGCAGAAGATTTGAGCAATTCAGCAAGATTAAGAACTTTGAGGTTATAACCATGTGAGAGGAAAAATAGGCTAACATCAGTGCTGATAGTGTTGCAGCCATTGATTGCAAGTTCAGCATGTGGGAGGAGTTCATTCCAGTCATCCTGAGTGTACAAACAGAACTTTTAGAGGTAGTTTTTAGTTGTCTGAATCATGCATTCAGTGCTGCTGTTAGTTTCAGGGTGATAGGCAGTCAAGAGATACTAGAAGATCTTGAGGAGCTAGTAGATTCAGCTCCAGACAGCTCCAACAAACTGGGTCCCACAGTCCAAGACAATTGTATGAGGTAGACCATGAAGGTAATAAAATGAACTTCAGAGGAAGGCTTTAGCCACTACAGGCACATCCATCTTCATACAGAGTTCAAGGATAATACTCTTACTGAGGTAGTTAATGATGATAAGGATATTCTTGCAGCTATCACTCATGGAGAGGTCTACTATAAAATTGATGGTGACATTACACCAGATGCATTTAGAGATTGAGAGAGATTTAAGTAGACCTTGGTAGTAGTCCCACCAGGCAATGATAGATCAGCAGATGTTGCAGTTCCAGGTGAATTATTAGATGCTCTAAGACATGTCAGGCCAGTAGAAATCTCAGGACAAAATTCAGTAGAGTACTTTGCAGCTTAGATGGCTAGTCATCAGAGAATCATGAGTTTCTTGCATGATTTAGATGTGTAACAGTTCTGAATCAGGAACCCACCACCTCCCCCAGAAGTGTAATCAGGCATCAGTATTCATAGAGCATTTAGCTATATCAATATGGGCCTGGAGTTCAGGCAGGAAGCAGCAAGCTTTATCTCATACAATCTGAGTCATCATCTGGAGGTGCTCATCAGAGGCAGCAGCAGCATCTCAGAGTTCCTGGAGTAGGAGTGGAGGCAATCTGAGGGAGTCTTTCATGGGGTCTACTTGGGTGGTTGTGGTTAGCACAGTAATAGGTGAGGCACATATTACTCCATGTAGTGTTGCTTTGGAGTCCCTGAGGATCTATGAGTCTAACAACCTCTATTTGCAGTTTGCTCAGCAGGTATCAGAGTCTTCAGAAGGCATATCTTGTTCATATTAGGAGAGGGTGTCAGCCATGAAGTTCTCTGTGCCAGGATGATAGTAGATTGTAAAATGGAAATAGCTGAGGAATTCAGCCTAGTGCATCTAGCATTCAGAGAGTTTATAGATTATAGTGAAGTATTAGAGGTTCTTATGATCTGTGATAATCTCAAAGTCTTTCATACTGCAGAGTTCAGAGTCCCATTCTTCTAGACATCAGATGATGGCAAGAAGTTCCTTGTCATAAATCTTATAGTTAGCTTTGATAGGGCTGAGCTTCTTAAATATAAATGCACAGGATTGCAGGACACCTTCATCATCCCATTGCATGAGAGTACTACCTGTAATGTAACTGGAGGAGTCTGTTTCAACTACCATTAGGTGGTCAGAGTCAAATGCAATGAGCATCAGGGTAGAGACAAACATCTTCTTAAGGCATGCAAACATCTTGTCTGCTTCTTTAGACCACTGGAACTGTTGGTCTTTATGCATGAGGTCAGTTAGTAGTCAGATGATGTTAGAGAAGTCTCAAATGAAGTGTCAGTAGAAATTTGTAAATTCTAAGAAGCCTCACATATCTTTTACAGTTATAGAGGCCTCCCATTTGAGGATAGCAGCAATCTTCTTGGGGTCCATACAGACTCTCTTCCCTGCCTCTATGATGAAGCCAAGGTAGGTTGTCTCTTGGACTTTGAAGGTAGATTTATTAATATCAATTAGGAGACTATATTTGTAGAGACAGGTGAGGACTTTTTAGACATGCTTTTGATGCTATTTATGGGATTCATCAGTGAAGATGAGGATGTTGTCAAGGTAGGTAGAGGCAAATTCATCTAAATAGTCTTATAGGGCTCAGTTAATGTACTTCTGAAAGGTGCTTGGGGCATTTATAAGGCCAAAGGGGGTAACTGTCCATTTAAACAGATCATATCTCATGTGAAAGGTAGTTAGCCATTCATCTCCTTCTGCAATTTAAATCTTATAAAATATGGAGATAATATCAAGCTTCATGAACCACTTGGCTCATCCAATTCATTCAAGAGTCTCATTGATTAATGATAGTGAATAACAGTCTTTTCTTGTGAGTCAGTTGAGGCTGCAGTAATCTATGTAGAATCAGAGGCCTTCATCAGGCTTCTTGGTGAAAAGGACAGGCACACTGGCAGGCAAATTGCTAACTTAAATGAAACCTTTATTAAGAAGGTCATTAAGGGTCTTGCAGAGCATAAGCAGTTCATTGCATGACATATTGTATAGGGGTCCCTAGGGCAGCTGAGGATCTTTGCTGTTCATCTTTTTGAGTTCAATGTGATGATCATGCACACTGCAGAATAGTAGGAGCTTCTCAGTGGCTTTATAATCAAAAACATCAAGGAATTTATAGTAGTGTAGGGGAAGAACTGTTGCAGGGTCAGTCTTTAGCTTTTTAGAGAGTTAGGAGAGAGCTTTCTCTATATCAGACATGCTGGTAGTGAAGATTTTAATAGGGGATTAGAATTTGAGCTTTCAATTACAATATTAGAGGAGTTCAAAGATATTAGCAGAGATCTAGCAAAGGTCAGCAGTCTTGTGGACATCCTTTTCAGACACACAGATGTCTTCAGGGAACACAACATATTAGTTGTACATGTCAATGAGAGCTTGATGTTCAGATAACCAAGATAAGCCTAATATGAAGTTATATAGGAGATTCTTGATTTTATATGTATAAGTATTTTCTTGGAGGAATCTGCCAACATCAACATCAAGCTTCACCATGTTTCATATAAAGCCACCAGTGTCACTGCTGATGCCTTCAATCTTTCAGGAGACAATCAGGATATGCAGGAGATTATAATGATTGACCATGTGAGGATGAATTATTACATAGTAACAGCAGCTGCTGTCTACCATAGCATTCATATTAAAAGAATAATTAACTATAGTAGGTATAAAGATTACTGAAACTATTATTTTCTTCTCAAAGGTCTTTCTATCTAACTTCAGAAGCTTCTGCTCATGATTTCACATAGAAGCTAGTCTTTTTCTAAGTCTGATTTAGCATCTTTAAAGTCCTCCTCTTCCTCAGGCTTAGTCTGCATATTCACAGATTATATAGATAGTTTCAGGGGAACATGAGTGCTATGGCAGTTAGCAGCTCTATACTCAGGTTTGTCATAGTTAATGCAAACATCTCAGGTGTGGCAGTTAGTGATAGCAGCAGTAGTCATATTAGGGATGCAGAAACCATTCATGTGAGCTGTCAGCTCTCAGTTTATAATATTCAGATTATAGAGCTGAGTCACTCTGGGAAAGACTACTTTAGAGGTAGTAGGAACATTACCATAGATTCAGCCCTGAATGGCCTTAACCTCAGATAGGTTGTTCTCTATACCATAAAGCTTCATATAATATTTAAGGTATGTGGGAGGTTCAACAGAGGTAACAGTCTGCTATAGGAGCTCAAACTTGATGGCCTTTTTGAGTAGAGCTTTTTTGACAGTGTCATCTCACAACTGGCTGCTAGCTTCTAGGATCTTCTGATTAAATCTCAGGAGAAAGATGGTGAGTGGGTTGATCTTCTGGCAAACACTGTGCAGCCAGGTTAGGGCCTTCTGAGCTACTGAAGGGTCAGAGAAAAGAATGTCAAGCTGATCAAGGATGACATTAGGGGTCATAAGAATGAGCTTGATATTAGCCTTCATCTAAGGGTGGAATCAGGTGATGGCAGTGCCAGAGAGTCAGGTGTAGATGTACCAGGTCTGATCAGTGAGAGATCTGATTGTAAGGCTATTTAAAGCAATTTTGGCCTCCACACTGAGGCACCAGGCAGGGTATTTGAAGACTTGTTTACCCATGAATTTCTCAAGGGTGGCAAGCCTCTCCTTTGGGTGTTTCAGGAAGTCATCAAAAGGAGCAGTCAGGTGAGTGGGGGTCAGAGCAGGAACTAGAGTTAATACAGGCATGCAATTTTGTTTGGCAATGAGGTTGATCTTATTTGCAAGCTGCTGAATAAAGTTTCAGAATTCAGCATTAAAGCTCTGAGAAGAGATGCTATCTTCACATGGAGGGTCCATATTTATAATGGATTCAAAAGATTATTTGAATTTGGAGAGTTCAGAGAATTCAGAAAGTTCAGAGGATTCAGAAAGTTCAGAGGAAAATCTCATGAGATATTGATATAGATTATTAGGGCTTTGGAGCCTTTCACTAACATGTCATTTAGCAGAGCTGAGCTGGGCAAGTTATATTTCAGATTTCAGAAGAGTTTGCTATACACATAAATTGCATTCAGAGGAATTTACTATACATATAAGTCACATTCAGAAGGTGAATATAATAAGGATCTCTGAGAAGAGATCAAACAAGCAATTACAAAATGTAATGGGCATGCTCTGATAAGCAGATCATGCAAGCTATACACTAGAATCAAGATTGTAATCACTAGAGAAAGGAAGGAAAAAGGAAAAGGAATCACAAGATTGTATGATATAAATAGAAAGGAATTATGCAAGGTCAGAGCAGATAAATGTTCATATAAAGGCCTGGTTGGAGGCATCTGATTGGGCAGTCAGAGATCAGGCAAAGTTTGGGCAAGCTATAGATATAGGGTATAAGGGTGTAGCCCTTCACACTCATCTATCTACTTAGACCTTAGAACATTAATGAAATTAATAGAAAGCCTAGGACCCAGAACATCATTAAGGGCATTATAATAAAGGATACTGAAAGGATTCCAAATGATTACTAAAAATAGTAAGAAAATAAATAGACTGAAGACTAAATAATATTTAGAGAGTAGTAGAGAGTATTCAGCAGAGAAAATAAATATAATGACAGTATAGATATATAAAATATATATATACAATGAAGAGGTAGAACTAGTGTTGTTTTTTTTCGGGTTCGGGTTGAAAAACCGCCTCGGGCGCCCGCCCGAACGGGTTATCGGGTTGGGGGGGGTCAACCCGAAAAGCCCGTTGCGGGTTGGCGCTAGTCCCAAATAGGCTTAGCGCCGGCCATATTAGGCTTAGCGCGTTCCAAATCTGGATTAGCGCGCCAAGGCCTGAGTGCACTAACCGCATTGGGACTGCGCTAAGCCTAGTATGGCCAGCGCTAAGCCTATTTGGGACTAGCGCCAACCCGTCGGGTTTCAAAAAGCCCGTCGGGTTTGGCGCCTCGGGCCCGACATAGGGCTTTTTTCTTTTCGGGTTTGAAACCCGGTGGGTTCGCGGGTCGGGTTTACAACACTAGGTAGAACATATAGGATGTTAAGGATAGAAGAAAAGGAGGAGGTTAGAGTAGAGGAACTAAAGCATACCACATGACTGAAAGATAGTAAGCAAAAGGATGCTAAAATACAAGTATTTTGCTGATGTTCCCTCACCAAGATACCATTCTGCTGACCCAATCAAGAACATACATATATGAATGATAACCACTGCTACTAGTCCTTCCACTAACTTAACTAGTAGTTAGTTACTCATCCCACCATGCAGCTGGAACAACAATTGGTCTTGCTTTTCTACTTGTGCCTCCCACCAATTTTCTTTCCCATTCTTTCTTTCTTTCTTTTTTATCTTTTAAAATGTTCAATTGTTTCTTCTTCCCATCTTCTCCAGTTTGTTCTGCAATGGATCCATGGATACACTAACCAATAGCAGTGGAAGCACTACTAGTAGTATCCATCTCATCATTCATCAGCAGTTTGTTTTTTTCTTTCACTGCCCAGCCTTGACCAGTCCATGGCCCAGCTTTTCAAGTTGGAGTGGCTATCCAACCAATCCATGGGTAACTTTATAGCCGCCATTGACGCGCCCTTCCATGGGTCCTCCACTCTGCATAGACGTCACCCCTCGCCAAAGTTACTACTTACTACCCGCTCTCCGCAGCCTACCGAACCTACATTCCACATGATGGTTCTTTTTCTTTTTCTGCTGCATCTTGGGGAGAGGACCACAAAAGCGAGATATAAAGAGCTTTTCCACGAGCTTCTTTGGTTTATTTGGTGGTCACTGATGCTGGGGTGAGCACCTTTGTTCGGTGGCCCATGCATGCATAGTAGCACTACTAGTACTACAGTCCTCAAGAAAGAGGGACGGGTTTCCGCTTTGCCATTCAACGGCTGGTTGCGATACTTTCCCGCGTGTTGGCGATGGTGGAGCTGCCTACCAGAAAGCGCAAGCGGATAAGGAGCTGGATCAATGAAGTGAATGATGCTCTCTTTGTTTCCAGTGAAGCCGCCCCAGGGACAGGCCGTGAAGGCCAGGCAGAAGTAGAAGAAGGGCTGAGCCCGGGAAAGGGGATAAGTAGGGGAGCTCATCCGCAGCAACAACACCCAGTCTTCCCCATACCCAAGACTTGCGAAAGCCTTGATCAATCCCGGGGGCTCGCTTCTCAACACCGCCGGATTCCTTTCAACCCATCTACTGCGGCAGACATTCGTTTCACTTTACGGCGTCTCCAAGAGTGCAAGATGAGTAACCGCGAGGTGAAGTCTCTGGATTCCGGCCATGTGCTAGATAAACAATTACGGTCGCGGCCTGGGGAAGGTAAGAGTGCCGCAAAACAGAGCGCGAAGAAGGGTCCCCAGTCCAGTAAACAGAAGGGAAAACAGCGGGCTGGCCCCGTTGAATCCGATAACGGTAGCGCAACTGGTGACAATGACAACGACGACGACGACGACGACGACGACGGGAAACAGACTAGCCGCAAGAAAGGCTCAGCTACTAGTACACCTAGCTCTTCGGCGATCCAACAGCTGTGCAGTCTAGAGGAGCTTACTACGCCGAAGGTTCAGATAACCCCGTTTTCCACGCAAGATTGGCCAGGATTTGTGACTGAGTGGTACCGTCAATGGGTAGAAGTGGAGGGGAAGCCGATTCCTAGTGAACTTAGGTGGGCATGATTGAGTTCCACATTCAACAACCCCCTCCTCCCTCCCGAAAAACTTACGCTCACGTTTACTTTTCCTTTAGGAAGCTCATCCAGAAAGAGCTCCCTCTGGAAATCATCCCTAGGGAGGCCAATGAGGCTCAGGCAGGGGACGAAGATGTCTCTTCGGTCGATTACGAACAGATATGGACAGCACTGCGGGCAGGTTATCGACTAGCGAACGAAGCGTACACTACACTTGCTACTGAAGAGGATTGGGATGATGTTGTCAAGATCCTGTGCGGCATATTCAAAGACAACCAGAGTAAACATGGCGAACGAGGAATGATGGAAGTTGTTTCGATGTGAGTCAGCTTTGAATTTCAAGATCATTGTAACTATTTACATTGCGAGGTTCTCTTTCTCTGTTGGCGGCATGATGGAACTAACTGTATACTATGGCTTGCAGGCAAAGCATTAGTATCGCACCCGGGAGTCTACTTCCACGGGTTCACCGACAAACCATCCGTTCCCGAAGAATTGACTTAGGGATATTTTACGATCGACGGAATCCTAGAGTATCAGGATTACTCAATCCCATTCGAAGTGAACATATGGAAGGGCAGGGTTCCTTCAGCCCAACACAACACGCAAAGGGTTTGGCTCCCCAGGTGGTTTCAATCGAAATCAAATCTCCGGACGGTAGCGCGTACACCTCAAGTATGCAGCTAGTTACATGGCTTGCAGCGTTGTTGGAGAGACTCCGAGAGCTACAGGCGCAGGGCAGAATGCCAACCGATGCTGGAGCCGCAACAGCAACAGGCCCAGCGAACAAACCACTGCATGCTATTGGTATCAGCGTCGTTGGCCACCACTGGCTTATTTTTGTGGCTGTTAAAAACGCAGAAAATGGCAATGTTGTGAGAGCAGCCCCCGCCTCCCCCCCCCCACCCGCTCCTACTTTATTCTGTAATCCCAGCCCAACCCATCGCTCTCTCGTGAAAAAGTGCCACCTCTAGCTAACCAAACCTTTCTAGGCCGTCTACGGCCCGGCAAACATGGGCGATACGATGTCCATCAAAGGTACCTTGCGCATCATCCACATGCTCCTCTGGTTGAAGAAATGGGGTGAGGAGGAGTACTGGCCATGGTTGGAACAGAATATCATCGCGCCGCTGCGCCGTACTGATGACGCCCAACCATCGGGGTCTTCTTGAAGAGACATGCGGGAATGGGTGAAGGAGCCATGGCAAACGAATGGACCATTTGGTTAGGGTTTGGAAAGGATGACGAAGCAGATGTATATCTCTTTAGGACGAGATAAACTGGATGCGTGTGTCGGAATTGGTTGGCTGTGATGGTGTTTGAAAGACTGATAGACAAGGATCGGAGTTTTCCTTTTCTTTTTCTATTTCCTTTTGTTTCCCCTCGGTTTTCTATTGAAATGTTTGAAGCTACAACGGAAAGGATAGACATAGAAAGATTAATGGATAGGCAATTTGGCGTGTAATATGGCACAAGGCGTGAACTTACGCATAACCTGAAAATGCCAGTAATATTTCCCAGATATAAAAGTATTGCTTTATAGAGATGAGGTTGCTCGATCCAACAAGCGCGCGGCTAAATAATAAAATAGCTACGGCGGGCGGCAAGGACCAGCCGCGCCAAGACAGCCGCGAGCGGCAATATCGCTGCTATCAGAATCTCCAGACTGCCCAACTCTCCACCACCTCCCCCCAACCTACATCTCCCTCTCCCTTCTGCCTTTCACCATGACGTCGATTGCGCAGGGCCTTTTCAAATCGTTACCCAAGCCAAAATACACCGGTGAAGATGAGGAACTTCCCGCGCACGCCCAGCCCAAGGGCCCGCGCATCGTTGGAGCTAGCCAGGTCAACGAGTCGCAGTTAGTTCTCAAGGTGAGCTCACACCTTTATTATACTACATGCCATTCGCGCTTTTGGGATCAGTAGCTAACTAAACCCCCCTCCCTTTTTCCCTATGTAATAGACCGCCGGCCCGCCAGCATATGGCAAGCGTGCAGGATGGCGACCCCGAAACCCCGAGGACTTTGCTGACGGTGGTGCATTCCCCGAAATCCCCGTTGCTCAATACCCGCTCGACATGGGCCGCAAGGGCACCGCGTCGACATCGAATGCTCTGACCGTCCAGGTCGACGCGGAGGGAAAGGTAAAGTACGATTCCATCGCGAGACAGGGCCATGGGGAGAATCGAATCGTACACGCCTCCTTCAAAGACCTTATCCCGCTCCGCCAACGCGTCGATATGGGCGAGATATCTCTAGACCGTCCGTCGGAAGAAGAGGTGGCGGAGCAGATGGAGAAGACGAAAGCCGCGCTGGCGAAATTGGTGACGGGCGCTGTGGCGGCTCAAAAGCCCAAGAACGTCAAGGGCGGCAAGCGGAGTGAGCCCACCTATGTCAGATATACGCCTGCGAACCAAATGGGGGATACGAGTAAGAAGAACGATAGAATTATGAAGATCGTCGAGAGGCAGATTGATCCTATGGAGCCTCCGAAATTTAAGCATAAGAAGATTCCCCGCGGCCCTCCGTCGCCTCCGCCGCCAGTCATGCACTCGCCTCCGAGGAAGCTCACTGCGGAAGATCAAGAGGCATGGCGGATCCCTCCGCCTGTTTCCAACTGGAAGAATCCTAGAGGTTATACTGTTCCGCTGGATAAACGGCTAGCGGCCGATGGACGGGGGTTACAGGATGTTTCTATCAATGATAAATTCGCACAGTTTGCCGAGGCTCTGTTCACGGCGGATCGCCACGCTAGAGAAGAAGTGAAGCAACGATCACAGATGCAGCAAAAGTTGGCGGAGAAGGAGAAGGCACAAAAGGAAGAACATCTCCGCCAACTAGCCCAAAAGGCCCGCGAGGCGAGATCGGCGGGCACAAGTCGGCGGGAATCCCGAGCACGGTCCGTCAGTGGAAGCCGCAGCCCCTCCCCATATTCCTCCCGTTCCGCCAGCCCCAGTGAAGACGAAGAAGCTGCCCGAGAACGTGAACAGCGACGACGACAGCAAAGACAGGAAGACGAACGCCAACTTCGCCAATCCCGTATGGGCGCCGAGCGACGGATCCAGATGATGGCCCGAGAACAAAACCGTGATATCTCAGAGAAGGTCGCGCTCGGCCTTGCGAAACCCACGCAGAGTCGGGAGACGATGTACGATTCTCGACTCTTCAACCAAACCAGCGGGTTCGATTCTGGGTTTAACGAGGACCAACACTACGATAAACCGCTATTCGCTGCCCAAGACGCAATCAATAGCATCTACCGCCCCCGCCCACAAGGAGATGACTATGACGGCGAGGAAGCCGCCGGTGCGGAAATGGAGCGCATCGAGCGGGGGAACAGGTTTGAGGTCCTTGGCCGTGCGAAGCAGGGCTTCAAGGGCGCCGCAGATGCAGAGGTAAGCTGTTCAACTACATTTATCCTCACTCCACTTCATACCATTATCCCGTTCCCATCTAAGCAATCTGCGCCACTCCAAATAACTAACTAACTTGTTTTCTTTCCCCCATAGGTCCGCGACGGCCCCGTCCAATTCGAAAAGGACACAACAGACCCCTTCGGTATTGACGGGATGATTGCGGAAGTCACCGGCTCCGGTTCAGGCACAGGACAGGGACAGAAGAGATATGGCATCCAAGAGGCCGAAGGCGCCAAGGAGCGCGGATCCAAACGGGCGCGCGTGGATGATGATGACGATGACGACGATGATAGGAGATGATAAAAAAAAAAGAAATTTAAAATGGCCCTTGCGTTCTCCGGCGTGGTTTGGTTTGCTGTGTGTGTGTTCTTCTAGGTTGTTTATCGGGATATTCCTTTTCTTCTTCTTCTAGCATGAATTTTTTATAACCCCTTGTCCTTGTTTGTGCCCTCTTTGCCGACGCAACGTCTGCCCCGGCCCGGGCTTTCTTGTCCTATTTACTTACTTACCTTACCGCCTTTTTTTGTTATTATTTCTATCTAATTGATTTTGGACGTTAGCGGGTTTTCCTTTTTGTTTTTTTGTTTTGTGTTGCGTACATAGGTACGTACAGTACATCCATAGCATACATAGCACACGGATTTGATCGGTTAAATTTAAAGTGGGCGTTTTTCTATTTTTGCGTTTTTTTTTTTTTTTTCTTCTTTACCTGGCTGGCTGGCTATGCATGGAGCTGGATTATGTGAATATTTCGTCAATCCGGTGGTGTAGTTATTCTTTTGGGTTTGAGTGGGTGGAGGAAATATATATATTGTTGATGGCCATTAGCTAAGAAATCTGGATAGGGGCCCCGGGGGTGATCGGGTGCGAAATATCATCACATCCTCAAATAATCGCGTCCTGGGCACGTTAATATAGCGGGTTCGAAATGAGGAAGAAAGTTTCGTGAAAAAATGCCGCCTTTGGGATTCTATATAGCCTGACTTTTCCTTCCCCCAGCCCACCCACTCCCTTTTTAGAAAACAACGTAGAAACTCCGGGTAGTTTAATCAAACTACCAAACAATGCTGAGAAAGACATGCATACGCCCAAATGAATATAACGTACATACATACTTTGGAATAAATCAAGCAAAGAAGATAATCTAACCCCACTCACTCACTCAATCCAACCCCATCCACTCCCCTTCACCCTCATCGCTCTCACCATCACCATCACCCACACCCGCATCAACCTCCATCTCCCCTCCAAACCCAACCAACCCCCCCTTCCCCCCACCCACCACCGGCTTCGAAAGCAAATACTCCAACGCATACCCATTCCCCTCCACCAACCTCTTAATCTCATCCCTAACCCCATCCACCACCCTCGCCACCGCCCTCAACTCCGTCCCCAACTCACCCGCATGCTCCTTAAAGTAGCGCCCGTGGATGCTCAACAGCGCCTCGATCCAGCGCAAGTTGAATTCCAAATGTGGCGTCTCGTCTGCGCAGTTCGCGACGAAGCGGAGCATGCGCGGTAGGTAGATTGTGGGGAGGGAGTGGGTGATTAGGCGGATGTCGGTGGGGGGGATGGATTCGTAGACTGTGCGGATTAGGGGGGCTTCGTTGAGGCGGAAGGCCATGATGAGGGGTTTTAGGAAGGAGGTTGTGGTTGTGGAGGTGGCGGGGTTGGAGATGGCGGTGGAGGAGGAGGAGGTGGTGGTGGTGGTGTGGGAGGATTTCGCTTCGGCGAGGGTTTCGAGGATGCTGTCGGGGGTGATGGAGAGGTCGAGGTCGAAGGGGTCGAAGACGAAGGTCGTGTCCAGGCTGTAGACCAGCAAGCCTTCGGTTGAGGAGGCGCAGAAGGACTGTCCTGTCGGCGAGAATGCGACGGATGTCACGCGGACTTCTGGACGGGTGGTTCGGGCGCCTGCGTCGCCGCCGCGTCGGGCGCCGGGGAGACGGCGGTCGATGCGGTCTTCGAGGTCTGAGGCTTCGCCTGCTTCGTCTATTAGGCCGCGGGCGCCGGCTTCGGTCATGTCTTTGCTGTTGAGGAATTCTTGGGTTCCGTCCAGCGAGGTGTTTATCGAGACGGTGAATTTTTTACATAATGAGCCTGTGTTGACGTCGTAGAGGCAGATGTACTTGCTGTTTCCACCGGCGAGAAGACAGCTTCCGTCAGCGGAGTATGTGATGGCGTTGAAGGCTTTGGTGCCGGCGGCGTTGGCTGCGGTTCGGCGGTCTGATATTTTGCGCCCGCCAGATACGTCACGGCGGCCGTCAACTCCGCCAACCTGAACGGCGTCCTCGACAGACCAGAATGTCAGCTGGCCGTCAAGAGTGGAAGCTGCAATTTGCTTGCCATCTGGTCTGAATGCAACACTGAGGAGATCTGCTTGTAGCTGTAGCGGTTCGCTGGTTTGGCTTCGGCCGAAAATGCTCCATACTCGGACAGTGTGATCCCAGCTGCCGCTTACTAGGTGGCTTCCATCTGCGGCGAAGGATAGTGACGAGACTGGGCCCTCATGTCCTGATAGCTGGTCTAGAAGTTGGCCGGTCTGGACGGACCAGATGTGGACATCGAAAGAATCTAGGGATCCCGCACAAACTACCTCTCCGCTAGGATCGACTGCTAGACAGGAGAACGACAGTCTTGAGGGTGCGGTAAATGTTCTGAAGTTTCGGTATCGGATTAAATCCCAAGCTCTGATGGAACCGTCTAACGACGCCGTGAATAAAACGTTTCCCCTTTTCGAGAATTGACAGGCTGTGACGCCACTCGAGTGCTCTGTAAACGTAACTATGCAGAATCCAGAATTAACGTCCCAGACCTTAATCTTTCCATCGTCTGCGGCCGTTATGATCTTTTGTCCGTCTGGCGAATACACGAGGGCGTTCATAGAATCCAGATGCCCTTGCTGTTTGAGAATATACGATTCGGATTGCCATTCCCACACCAACAACTGGCCCAGTTTCGAGGAGCCAAATGCGAGCCATTCGCCGGAATTGTTTATCGTCACGAAATCAATATTGCTCTGGGACACACTGTTACTTGTTAGTATTAGTCTGCAGTATAGGCAAGGCGCAAACATACCTGAGCATATGTATTTGGTTGAATTCCGGCAGTTCGTAGAGCCCAAACAGGCCATTCGAAAAACCAGCGACTAGGAGATTAGAGGGAGCATGGTACGCGGCACAGTTCACTTTTGCGTTATTCTGCATGAAAAAGTTCTTTTTGGTAATTCTCCATCGTTGCTCTGAGGCATCCGTCATCTCATCGGGGTCGTTGGTCTTGGAGCCATATTGCCACTGGAATAGTGCGCCATCCTTGCTGACTGTATAAATCTGTACACCAAATTAGTATACGTCAATGTCCATGTAGTAATATATTCTCCTTACCGACTCCTGGTCCTCCGTAAACCACGCATTGACAACCCCTTCGCGGTGTCCTGCCAGAGTCGTGGGTTCAAACCCGTCCTCGGGATCCAAACTCCACACACGGGCAGTCAAGTCCTTTGAAGCGCTGAGGAAAAACCTTGAATCGCTCGACCAGCAAATATTCTGCACAACATCGAAATGGCCGGCGTAGTCTCTGTGCAGAACAAACGGCGCAAACTCCAGTTCGCCATTGCCATCTGCGCCTGGTGTCGAAGGCGTTTTCCACACCTGAATGCGTCGCCCAACCCCAACGGCAAAGTGGCGGCCCGAGGGGGAGAATGCTAGGCCAGAGATTGCGGATTTGAAGGAGAAATGGTGGATGGTAATTCGGCGGAGGAAATTGGTCAGGATTGCTTTGCCATGCTCGTCAACGGAGAGGAGGAGATTGCCCTTGGGGGAGAGGGCAATGCGGGAGATGTTCGTCCGGTGGGCGAAGGGGAGAGTATATGATTTATTGCTATTTTAACAAGTAATTAGTCTCGGATAGGCACCAGCTAGCTCAGACAGGGGCGGGATCACGTACTGGACAAGGTCGAAGACCGTAACTCTGTTGCCGACTGGGGAGAGCAGACATGTTCCGTCGGGGGTGAAGGTGAGGTTCCCTTTGCGGTAGACGGTCCCCAGCAGGTTGGAAAACTAGAAAGCAGTTAGTATCCGCTAGCAGACAGGCAAACCCAGCTCCCACGCACCTTGAAATCCGTCTTCATCTTCTCTGGCTGGCACTGTCACCGTCGTCGCATTCTGCATCGAAAAAGCTGCGGCATCAAAAATAATATCTGCCGGACTAACTGTTTGCCCGCAGTTCCGGCGCCGACCCGGACTAGTGACACGCTAGACCATATCCCGCCTAGCGCGATCTGGGGTGTTTACTCGCTTGGGAAATTTAGCTTTCAGGGGCAGACCCGAACAGAAAGAGACAGACTGCAGCATCAATCATCCCGACCTCAACGCTCGACGCCCGCCACATCGCTGACTCTCTCTCTCTCTCTCTTCTCGCTGCTCAAGAGCTCGTGTCTGCCGTCGTCTCGTGCACTCTCTCTGTTTCTCTTTTGCTCCCGCGCTCTCCCTCCACCTGCAGCCATGGCTCCCCCTACCTCAGAGACGGCTTCCCCTATTGGCATTGCCAATGTATGTTATCACCGCCATCCCTCTACTGATACTGACGCCCTTGATGCTAATTGACTTTCCTCGATAGCTCCCAAACCAACGGTATGTCTCCGGGACGATTGACTGCGCTGTTTCGGGTCAATGGAGCTCGAGTCGCTAACAATACCGTAGACACAAGATTGTCGCCAAACGGGGAGCTGCATTCACGATTATGGTAAAGCTGAACCCGCCACATATCGTCGTTTCAGGCTGCTAATACCGTGTAGGTTGCTGGAGAATCTGGATTGGGCAAGACTACATTCATCAACACCCTCTTCTCGACCACCATCAAGAACTACGCCGACCACAAGCGCCGACATGCCAAGCAGGTCGACAAGACCGTCGAGATCGAGATCACAAAGGCTGAGCTGGAGGAGAAGTTCTTCAAAGGTACGGGCTACAGAGATGGCAAATTCATGGACGTACATTTAATGAGGTCTTTTAGTCCGATTGACTGTTATCGATACCCCCGGCTTCGGCGACTACGTGAACAACCGCGACTCCTGGATGCCCATTATCGAGTTCCTTGACGACCAGCACGAGTCTTACATGCTTCAGGAGCAACAGCCCCGCCGTGTCGACAAGATCGATCTCCGCGTCCACGCCTGTTTGTACTTCGTCCGCCCCACCGGCCATACCCTCAAGCCCTTGGATATCGAGGTTATGAAGCGTCTCAGCTCTCGCGTCAACTTGATCCCAGTCGTCGCCAAGGCTGATACCCTCAGCCCATCTGATTTGGCCCGATTCAAGCAGCGGGTAAGAGTCAATGATAGTAGGCAGATGGCTCAGACACTGACCTTTTTTAGATCCGCGCCGTTATCGAAGCCCAGGGCATCAAGATCTACCAACCCCCGGTCGAGGAGGACGATGAGCACGCTGCTCTTCACGCCCGCAGTCTGATGGCTGCCATGCCATTTTCCGTCATCGGTTCCGAGAAGGATGTCAAGACTGGCGATGGACGCATCGTCAAGGGTCGTCAGTATGCTTGGGGTGTCGCTGAGGTGGAGAACGAAGAGCACTGCGATTTCAAGAAATTGCGCTCCATTCTCATCCGCACCCATATGCTTGACCTGATCCACACCACCGAAGAATCCCACTACGAAGCCTATCGCGCGCTGCAAATGGAGACGAGGAAGTTTGGCGAAGCCCGCCCCAGAAAGCTCGATAACCCCAAGTTCAAGGAAGAGGAAGAGAACCTGAGAAAGCGATTCACCGAACAAGTCAAGGTCGAGGAGCAGAGATTCAGACAGTGGGAACAGAAACTGATCTCGGAGAGAGATCGCCTGAACAAGGATTTGGAGAGCACCCATGCTGCGTACGTTCACCCTGCCCTACAGATGTCGCCATATGCTTTGAGTACTAACTATGACCAGCATCAAACAACTCGAACAGGAGCTCGAGCAAATGCAGGGCTCTGCTGTCCGCAGCCATGGCCGTCGTTAAGTGTTGGTTTGGTTTGTTGGGCGAGTTCGTGGAAAGGATGGAATTTGTGTTCGAGTACTGTGGTGACCTCCCAGGCCTGGCTGGCCTGAGCCAAAATTGTCGATCTGAAGAGTTCTCCTTTTTTTATTTTTGCAGGAAGGCGACCTCTGTTTGGATTGCTTTCTTCTTTCGTTATTTCTCCTATCCGACTTGATACCTAGCGTATTCCCCCCAGGCCGATAATAATCCCCTTTGTTATATGTAGCGTTTTTTATCTACTCTTTTACTTTAAATATCCAGCTTTAATTCCAGAAGATTTCCATATGTCTGAATAGATTTTGTTATCATTTTTTATAAGTTAGGATGATGTGTAGCTGTTCCAAGGTTCGTCAACCCAGCCCAAGCTTAGCTAAGTATGTAGCTTCCAAGCTCCGCCCGGCCCAAGCTCCCTCACCACCTCCACCTCTATACAGACCTCGACATTACATTTCAGATGCCGCCACCGCAGAGCTTCCCAACCTCGCGGCTGCATACCTTGAAAACTCACAATGGTCCGCGTTCCCCTCTAAACCCTTCTGTCCCCGCCAGCCAATTGCTTCTCCAAACCCCACACAGCTCCCCTCCCACCAGGGTCCGCTCCAACTAACCACCCCGCACCCTCCCTTCCGCTATATAGGCCCCGTAAACGCCGTCTGCTTCTCCAGCTCCCCAGGCACCTACCTCCTAACCGGCTCCTCCGACCGCTCTGTCCATCTCTGCCGCGCCCTCTCCTCCTCCTCTTCCGCCTCATCGACCGCATCCACCCCCATAACCACCACCCCAATCCAGAAATATGCCAAACATGGCTACTCAGTGCTTGACCTAGCCGTGACGAGCGATAATGCGCGGTTCGCGAGTGTGGGCGGGGACAAGCAGGTGTTTCTGTGGGATGTGGAGACGGGGACGACGGTGAGGAGGTGGAGTGGACATGATGCGAGGGTGGAGGCGGTGGAGTTTGGGGGTGCGGATGATTGTATTGTTGCTAGTGGTAGGTTTGGGTTTTTTTTTTCTTTTGGGGTTTTTTTGGGGGGTTCGGGGCTGGGGTCTTTTGGCTATGCTTTGTGGTGGGGGGGAGATGGGGAGGGGGGGGGGTGTTCGGATATGGGAGCGCGCACTGTATGCGCCGGGCGGGACGGGATGTGATGCTTCCTACGGACTGCTGCAGAAACTCTACTGCGGAGTTCATACCGTTCTTACGTGTCTGGGCCTTCAATTGCTGGAGACTAATGCCCCATCTCCCCTCACCTACCCTCTCAACCAAACCTACATCTACTATCCCTATCCTTAAACTTCTGGTATGAGAGACTAACCACTCCTCCCACTTCCACAGGAAGCGCCGATACAACCCTAAAGCTGTGGGACACGCGCTCCCTATCGTCGAAACCCATCCAAATCCTCTCTGAAGCCCGCGACACCATCTCCTCCATACACATCCATATGCCAACCTCCACCGTCGTCTCTGGAAGCTACGATGGGCGCGTGCGCAGCTACGATCTCCGCATGGGCATGGCGAATGTCGACGTGATGGGCCACGAGGTGACGAGCGTACGTTGCTCAGATGATGGTAATGCGGTGCTCGCGTCGTGTCTGGATGGGTGGATTCGGATGGTGGATAGGGCGGATGGGGGCGTGTTGAAGGCCTTTGGGGGAGGGGGGTCGTATAGTGATGCTGCTGCTGCGGCCGCGGCGGCTGGAGGAGAGGGGACAGCGACGAATACTACGGCGGCGGGAGTCCCGCGGTATGTTAATAGTTCGTTAAGGATACGGTCTGCGTTTGCCAAGGGGGATGCGGTGGTGTTTAGTGGTGGGGAGACGGATGAGAGCGAGAGCGCCGATACTGTTGAGGCACATGTGTTTGCCTGGGATGTGCTGTCTGGAGACGTTATTGCGAAGGTTGGTACGGGGAAGGGGGTGAAGGCTGTTAGTTGTGTGGCGTGGAACGAGAAGGGGGGTTGTTGGGCGGGAGGATGTTCGGATGGTGGGTTCTCCCTTGTCTTTGCTTTCTTTGATCCTATCTTTTTGAAGTTGAGATGTTGGTCAAGCTCATCTCATCATGGGCATCTGTTGCTGGAAAGCACATTCAAAGGCCGGGTGCTGACAAGTGGTATTGAATTAGGCACTGTGCAAGTCTTTGGATGACTCCGACCCTGGAGTTGTTCCCGTTCTCCCTGTCTCTTTTACGCTGTTATGACTAGCTTTTACTTTCTTCGTACGAAATATTCCCGCCTGACTCGATGGCATTGCTATTTATATTCCCCATGTGGCCCAGATGGATCCCAAGCTATTCTTCAGATGTGCCAAACCAAATGGACAATTCCACTGCGACAGTCTTGATCAGCCAATGGGAAAACCGGAACTCTGAACACATGTATACCACCATCTATGTTAACCAATATCAATATATTTTTGGTCCATATTGCCCAATCTCATGGCGAGAAATATAATCTACATCCACTTAACCCTCCCACCCCTCCTCTTCCTTTGTGAAGTTCCAAGAGGGAGAGGTTAGCATGCCAGTCGCACGACCCCATCCTGGCCAGCATCACCATCTGCCTACTTCTCCCAGCTACCATTCGACATGGGAGTCGAGCAATTTCGATAGAAAAGCGGAATCATTGCTCTATATGGCATCGTGCGGCTTGGAAGCAACCACTGGCATGAAGTGCAGTGAACGAGCTATCGCGATTCCAGAATCGAGCCCGAAGCCAACGACCAGCGGCGCTTTTTTAACCACCTATTTAGGCTCAGTTAGCTATGATATTGCCGTTGACGGTTGACTGCTGTCAGCTTGGGTAGCATTTTCCACATGCTCGGCCCGGGGTAGATTCGTAGGGACCTACCTAGACATTTTAGTTCCAATGGTGGGCGCTGGGCAGTGGGCACTCGGCGCGCATGTTCCCCGCAAAACCAAAAACAGGGGAGGACAGACACCGCCAGCCCAAGATCATTTGTGACATGACTCTTCATCAACAAGATGTTTTTGCAACCTTGCTAATGATCTGTCGGCCTTCGTGTTGAACGACAGTTTACTCTGTTACTTTTCGATTATCCGTGAGGTCCGGTCTCTGCTTCGTCATGCCTAGAGCGACGACGAGGATTTGGAAGAAAACCATGCTGGTGATTGTGACCGGTGGACCAGCAACAACCCCAGCTAGCGGCGCAATCCTCTAGGGTTCGTCGGTAGCCAAGACGTGCAGAGTACTCCATGCTCATCGCGCCGTGACAATGATTCGTGGGAACGACGAAGAAGTGGTCCTCAGAATGGAGCTTGTGACAATCATCATTATTGCCGAGAGGGGATGGAGGAACCTGGGCTGGATATTTTCGTTATTCAAAAATCGGCCCTGATGTCCTCGAATTGCCCGTTTCCAACATGTCCTAGCCTTAGTTTTGTTGTCTGTTCACTGAGACAACAAGATGGCTTCTTTTTTACGCCCATTTGCGGTTCTGGCATTGGCCCTGACCGTTGCCGCCACCCCTTACAACACCTTTGATGGAGACGGATCACCCGCATGCAACGATGTTGCGGCCGTGTACGATGCTACCAGCATCGATGACATTCAAGTGCATGTTCGCGATGCTATCAAAGCTGGCCAGCGAGTTCGCGCCTCAGGAAAGGCGCACATATGGTATGATACCATGTGCTCTGACGACCCAAACACCATAATCATCCGCACGGAAGATGTCAATAACATTTACGACTTGGACACGGAGGCCGGCACGGTCATGATCGAGGCGGGCGTGACGTTTCTTCAACTCGCAGACTACCTGCATGCCCATGGCGCATCCGCTGGATACACTCTCGTGAATTGGAATATCACACTAGCCGGTTGCGTCGCGATGGGCGCGCATCGGTCCTCACTTAAAGAAGACTCCATGGTTGCTTCTGGGGTGCTGGCTATGGATATTATTGATGGGAATGGCGAGCTGAGACATCTTGAGCGTGATAATGATGACGACGAGTGGTTGGCTGCGTCGACTTCTCTCGGGCTACTAGGCGTCATTGTCAGGATGAAGTTTAAGATTTATCCCGACTTCAAGGTATATGCTGATCAGAAGACGCTGGATGAGGATGAGGTTTTGAATGGGGATATCTATGGGATGATAAGCCCTTACGCGACTGCGAACTACTGGGTAGGGATATACCTTATATTTAAAGCACCTTTCTTTATTACCGAGCAGATAGCTAAGGGTGATCTATAGTGGTGGCCGTATAAGAAAAAGTTCCACTACCGAATCTACGACGTAATCCCCACCGATCAAAGCCCACAAGAAGGCTTCCAAAACACCTTCTCCGTCACCCAAGCAGAAGCCCTCGCAATCAAAGGAATCTGGGACAGCGGCGTCGTCCTAGCCACCTCCAACATGCTCGCCGAAGAAATCCTCTTCAGCCAATGGTCGGCCCCCAACTTCCGCGAAAAGACCACCAACGAAGACATCAAAGAATGGCCCGTGTACGGCTGGAACTACGACGTCCTTATCGGCGGGCTATACCCCGACCAGAAACCGGTCTGGGAGCACGGGCTCCGCGGACATACGCTCGAGCTTGCATTTCCTATAACGCAGGCGAACGCGATGCTTAAGCGGGTGAGGGAGCTGTTTGACGCGGAGTCGAAGAAGGGGCTGATCATGACTTCCACGTACCGCTCGGGGATTAATATCAAATTCGGCCGGGCGTATTTTGATCTCCTGGGCCAGGTAACGTATGATACGGCGGATGGGGCGGATTGGTCCAAGGGCGCGATTATGTTTGATTTCCCGAGTTATCGGCCGTCGTTTGGCGATGGGAAGAGGTTTAATGAGCCGTTTTGTGAGTTTTATATCTACATTGGGGTGTTGGGGGAGGGGTTCCTAATTGATCTGGCTAATATGTATGTGTTGTGTTTTAGATCATAATCTTGCGAAGGTGCTGATTGAGGAATTCCCATGTCGTCCGCATTGGACGAAGAATACGCGGGAGGTTTTCGAGCTTGCTGCGAAGAATATTGATCCGGATGTAAGTTGGATACTGCCCCCCCCCCTTGCGCTTTTCTCTTCAAAGAGGACTAACGAGTATCTTTTCGATAGCACATTGCGCGTTTCAAGACCGTTAGAGAAAAGTTTGATCCGAATGGGATTTTCCGCAGTGTCGTTGGGGAGACCATTGGTGTTTACTAAGTAACTAGTTACCGTGCTTCGTTGGTATCTAGAATCTAACGCAGGCTTCTTTTTGGACTCTGGCGACCTCAAGCAAAATGGGACGGATACCCAGGCAAATATATTCGATATTGGCCATACTTATTATTTATGAAAGTATAAATTATATAGCGTGAATCGCCCTTATTTTTCTTGGTTTCTACTTTTTCAAAGGAGTTGTATTTCCTCGGTTATCGTATTCGAGCACGCGCATGAAAAGGCATCCGAGAGAAATAAATTGGCAGACAAGGACCCTTGGCGAGACCGTCGCTAACTACTAACCAGTTAATGGGAGCTTCAAAGCGCTAAACCAACGCCTCAACTGAGCACTGCCATGCCGTTGAACTAAATAGTTCGTTAACAAAGTGTGGCTTATCTTCATCGTATCGAACCCTGCCAAAGAAACCTCGTATTCAAGGCGTTCTTCTACCACATTCACGACGCGCCACCGAGTCAATGACACACGTGGACAAGCTCATTTATTGAATGCGGCCAGGCTGCTTTCTCAGTCGGCAGTGTTTTTCGATATCTCTTATATCCGTCATTTCCTGCGTACCCAGTTGGCAAGATTTAATTATGTGATAACTGTTTCTTCCAATCTCCATCCCATCGCGACATTAGACAACCTCATAGACCATCATTTCCACATCAGACTGACACTGCAAACATCCGGGGCCCCGCGATGGGTCAATCGACTTCAGGGGGTGAGCGATGGATATGGCATCCATGGCGCACCATCAAGAGAATCGCCAGCTACGTGGCGTACAGCTGGCTCGTCTTCGTAGACCGTATAACTACATCTCGGACTCTCAATATCCTCGCCAGATGGGAGGCATACAACCGTTTTGCGCCGCTGTTCACGATCCTCCTCGTCATCTACACCGCGTTATTGGGAGACTGGCGCCTAAAAGTTTACAAACATCCCGTCCTATTCGAGCCCCCTTATCATCCGAATATTCGTGTGGGGTCTGATGTGCCGGTTTTCACTGTATCCATCCCCCACTCCTGCAAAACCCGTTGAGTTTTGTTCATTCGGTAACTTATATCTAGGGCATCGCTGCCGTTCTATGGTTCATCTTCACGGTCATACCGCAACATTACAGCCTCAAGGACAAGAGAGTATGGTGGTTCCTCGTCGTAATCGTTAGATTCGGCATCGTTGCCGCACTCGGGGTATCCGCCTGGCTACAGTCAACATACATGCCACGTCCGCTGGACTCATGCGAAAACGCATATATATGGCCGGACACAGCAGATGTCCCCAAAGGCACACCGACGATGTGGCAGATACTGCATGAGACGAATAAATTTGGACAAGAAGTAGCTGCTTGTCCGTGGATGCGTTCGTGGTGGAGGTTCACTATTGCGATGATGTAAATATACCCCTTTTTCACCCGCCTCGCCTCCTCGTTGGTATCGACCCTTTTCACTAACACTGTATATTAATCCGATGATGCAGGTGTATAATGACCCCCTCTGCATTTGCGGGATTGCTGGTATTTATCCTTCACCCGGGCGTCTTCCAACGCATCAATAAGCCGACGTACGCGGATCCAATTTCCTGGGGTCTCTCGCCGCTTGTTCGATATGGCGCCGCGGCTTTCCGTCGTAATCGCCGTTTACGACACGCAGCTCGAAAACTCGCGGAGCCGGAGCTGGAGAGTCAAGTAGGGACTGTGGAGACCTTGAGGCCGCAGAAACGATTCGGCCATGAGTGCTACAGACTTTTCCCGACATTCTGCTGGGGATGTGGAGTACGGTGCTGCGATGTAATGCTTCAAACTTGCGCTATCCCCATTCCAACGAATTGTATTCTGTTCTGTTTGCCCCTTGCTCCGATCCGGTTCATGCTAATTTTCAGATATCGATTTATAGGGCTGTGAGAAGCACAAGCGCACCATCACCATCCCCACAGAAGGACACGAGCAATGCGAGCCCATTTGCAAGAAATGTTTCTTTCGCCAATGCTGTAAAACCAACCGCAAGCTGCCCTGGTTCTGGCCGAAAACTTGCGCGGGACATCACGATGAGGGTCCCGGGACTATTGTCTTGCAGGTTTATGTTTGTGGTCGTTGCAAGTTGAGACCGCTTGAGGAACTGCGGGGGTTGAGGAGGCCGAGTAGGAAGCGGGACCCCCCCGCTTTATGTGGCTGGTGCGATAAAACACTGCCTGTTAAATTTAGTAGTTGTGAGGAGGGGGGGTGGTGGTGGTGCAAGTCGTGTCGGTATCTCTGTCCGCGTGATGGTGATGGGAAGAAGAGGTGATGGAATCTTTGAGATGTAGGATATATGTGTTCCTGGAATCATATTTTACTATATCGCCCAGTCCTCACTCCCTAGGTTGCTGTTGGATACTAATAAGAGGAGGCAAAATACTTGATTAGGAATCAGGGGCTGAACGATTAGTATGAAAGAAGGTATGGCGCATTTCGGTTCCAGCAAACCATTGCAGAGTAATTCTTACGAACACAGCTGTGTCAGCGGAGTCCGGAGTGCCGAGTATGGTTTGCCGAATGAACTAGTACCAAGATCAAGAGCTGATGGGAAACGACTTGGGCGATGCGGGTACTTTACAAAGCCTGACCCCTCTGCTTATGGCACTAACATTCTGACGGCTCTAACACGATGCAAGAGCCCATTAACTAGCCACCAGTTAGAATCCTTCGAGGTTAATTTTCGGCGAATTAATTATGACTTTTTAGGGCTGAGATCCACTTTACTGTCCGTCTTTTACTACTAGTATTACTCCAGCTCCGAGCTCCTTTTCTGCACCGATTAGCACGGTATGGTTAGTTGTATCAAAATGTGGCCGCTCAACCAGTAGGGTCTCCCATTGATCAAGTCAATCTATTTGACTGGGGTTTGCTGCTGAACTATCATGAAATGTGGCCGAGACATCCCCATGATGAGAGGTAGGAATTTCACAAATACTACCAAATACTCAAAAATACATTGATTATCCAATATAATTTAGTATAATATACGCCAATGAACCCGCGTGAATTGGTGCAAAAGGATAAAAAAAAACAGACAAGGTGATATGAGAATGTTTGGATATATAAATACACTCCATATCCCTTCATTTCGCGAGAAGAGCTTGATTACGATTTTCCAAACGTTAGTATCCTAGGGGGTATTCAACAAACCATGTCGAACTTCAGAAACTGGGCCGATGGCCCATTTGAGCTCGTTCCCAGCCCTAAATTCAAAGGGCTTACCGTGGGTTCCTTTATCATTCCATTTTACGCCCTAAGCAATGTGACTGACCGAAATTACAGGACGAAAAATACCGAGCCGCGAACGAGATGTCCATATCTCACAACGTCTACATCCGTGGCTTGAACGCGATATATCTCCAAGCCGAACATGTCTTAGAACAATCGGATGTCCGCGATTTTCTCCTCTTCTGTAAGATCTGGGTCGAGATTCTAGACCACCACCATGATCTGGAGGAGGCCATCTTCTTCACCCAGATCGAAGAGAAGACGGGTAACAAGGGGCTTATGGCCACAAATATCGAGCAGCATCGTATCTTCCATGAAGGGCTTGAGTCCTTTATTGAGTACCTTAACTCAGCAGAGAAGGACCTGCGGATGTATGATGGGAAGGCGCTGAAGGGGTATATCGATGGCTTCGCTTCGGCGCTCGTTACACACCTGCACGACGAGATTCCCACGCTTATAACGCTTGCTGATGAGCATGATAAGGATGGGACAATTGGGAAAAAGGCATTTGCAGATTTCGAGAATGAGTTAATCAGGCGGAGTTGGTGGGTAAGTTATTCAGTTGAGCTGACGTCCTTGTTTTGAGGGAGGCATTTCCTCTGCCCCCCCTTTTTCGGTGCGTGACTACTCACTTCATATATAACAGACACGTCACCACCCGTTCGTATTCGGTTGTGTGGATGTCTCGTTCGAGGACGGCGTCAATGCGGACTGGCCCCCGGTGCCGTTCTTCATTCCTTATGCAGTTTCTTTCGTCTTTTATCGCAAGCTACAAGGTGTTTGGAGGTTCTTACCGTCTGACTTTCATGGACGGAGACGGGATCTGGCATTTGGGCCTATTCAATAATAATATGTTAATAACTTGCCCGGCGAGAAATTATGCGATGACATTGCTGTAATGGGTTACGGCTGCTAAAAAAAAGGGGGGGGTTGGGTGCTAATAACGCGGCCGGATCGAGAGGTCTATGGAATCAGAAAGGGAAACAAGAAACCAAAACACACGTCTTTGTATAGATTTAAGCGGAAACCCCATGTAGCTGGTATTTCTTTCCCCCTTTGTACGTATCTCAACTTGCTTTTTTCAGTTGCTTGCGCTTCCTCCTCCAGTCGGCTAGAGTAGAGTCAGTGTCGTAATTGGGCTGGTGCTAAGGTGCCACTCCTCAATTTCTCAGCCAGATGCGTTGTTTACGGATACGCAGAGCGAAATTCAAGAAAATCCCGGAATTCATCGGGTTCTTTGCACTTCCTGATGATCGGCGATGAAACAAGTCACCTTATTCGGCGAGAAATCTCCGATCCGGGAGGGTTTGCCCCTTTTCAATCTCAAGGCAAAGTTAAGCTCGTCGCTTTGGGAAGGCTGGAAGTGAGTTTGACACAAGCGACCTGGTCAGCCGATACGGAAACGAGTACCTCTTCGCGGTATTCTTTTGTGTCGCGATGCTCCTGGCAAGAGACCACATGTTCGAGCAGAGGGTCTAGGTGGCAATAGGTCGGTAAAGAGGACAACGCAGACGCGAGATCCCGAACGAGGACGAAAGCGTGGAAATCCTCTTTTGTATTCCGTATAAATACTAGTATTATAATTCCGTTCGTCAGCTTTCTCAAGCAGAGACTTCCTGGACTCAAATATCGACGAGGCGGCCTCAAGATACTTTTGCACGCACACAGAGCTCAATGTCCTAGGACGTCCACTTGTAGGTCAGAGAATCACCAAAGGCAAAAGGGCCTGGACATACGGTTGGACTTATATGGATTCTGCGTGGTGCGTTGTAGTAATTCAGAGCAAATTTACCTACAATGTGGACAGAAATATTAGCATCCTGCAGTAATGCTAACAGTATGCAGATATCCTTAAACTCCATTGCTGCAGTTGGAAGGCGAGACAATGAGGTGGAGGAGAGAGAAACTGCCACAGACCTCGGGTTGGGTTGGGCGGAGTTTTGAGGCAGCCATTAACAGACACTAAACTGAGAGGGGCCTAGTGCTGTAAATAGTACGGAAACTTCAATTAGTGCCGAAGTAAATCTGGTACCGAGAAAGTCTAAAAGCTTAAAAGAACGAGCCGCTTCTCATAACAGCGAGATGGTGAGAACAGGCACCTTAGTATTTTTGAACTCTAGGGAAATTGTTTTACCTAAACAAGCTTAGCTATCCTACTGCCTTGCCTAATGTCTCTTATCAGTGCTAGAGTACTATTGCCATACCGCCCACGACGGAGCATTCGCTTTCAAATTATGTCTGACCTCCATCTCGAAGTTGGCCAGCAGTATGCGAACTTCCATATCACACCGCGTGCCACTCGTCTAATTCTGGCCGGCGACATCGGTCGACTTGCAGATTACGAAGCTTTTCGTGACTTTCTACAGCTGCAGTGTGAAAAATTTGCGCTAGTCTATCTTGTCCTGGGAAACCATGAATTCTTCGGCGTCTCCCGTCAAGGAGGCCTGCGTCTGGCGGCCATGCTTCAACAGGAGCCAGGACTGAGCGATAAACTGATTGTGATGAATTGGAAGTGGGTAGATGTGCAGGACATCACACTGTTGGGTTGTACTTTGCACTCATGAATCCCTCCTGAAGTGGAGGAGATTGTGCGAGACAAGATTAATGACTTTCATCATATTGCGGATTGGACCATTGCAGATCACAATACGGAGCACACCAATGATGTGAAGTGGTTGATGGATGAGATCACTTCGATTTGAAGGATGGAATCCGGTTTGAAGTGGAAGATTATTGTGATTTCCCACCACGCCCCTTCAACTAAAGGTACCAAATCCTCGGACGAGGGTAATCCGTGGAGTTCAGCGTTTGGAACAGATCTCCTTGGGCAGAAGGAGAGATCACATCTTTATGATGTGCAGTTGTGGATTTTCGGTCATACGCATCACTCTGCTGAGTTACTTCGTGGGCAAGTGAAGCTTGTTAGCAATCAGCGAGGTTATGTGGTTCCAAACGGGGGCAAGAATGGGCCTGAAATCTCGGGGAGTTTACCATCGAAAGTGCTGAAGCTTTGGGGTTATACGAGACGGAAGCAAGGTGCATTCGATGTCCAGAAGATTATTGAGGTTTGAGCTGGTGTCACCTACCATTGGAGGGTGCATGAATCTCAGAGTCTGGCTGCGTGCTTGCTTAAAACGTGGCTACAACAGTATAGCTACAACATATAAAACTACGCTCATCGGGTAGGTGATGCGGACGTACGTGGAGGGGGCTCGATATATGAGAGCACATACTGCACCACACCCCCGTAGGTGTCTTTCGGACTGCTAACAACAACATCCCCTAGACGAACATCCGCCTCCTCACTCGGTACTCCACCCCCGATGCCAACCAAAAGACGCAGTGTGATCGATGGAAACGTGTGTTCCATATAGCTTGCCACAGTTGCGACGGGTGCAGTACCCTTATAATTCATGGGAAGGGAGGCAATCACGACATTATGACCCTGAATTTCGCCTGCAATATATACCTACTTTTGTCGCCCTGGGCAGTCGATGGTCGGTGATGCTCCTCGTCCAGCATGAATCTTGCCGCACTCATCTCGACTTCAAGAGGACATAATGGCGACGGCGTAGGCGCTGGGGGCCAGCCTTTCTGAGGTAACCTTCAGGACATTAAAAGATGTATGAAGTGCCAAGAAGAAGAAAGAAACAAACGCGCAAGGCTGCGTTTGTGAACCGATTTAAGCGCGGTCAATACCTCAGTGGGTGCCGCCCTTTGGTCGCGTGAAGTCTGGTCTGGTGTCGCTGGGCGAGTGCACTATATAGAGGGATGTCACCCTGCGGGCTCTGGTGGATCTATTAACCTCCACATTGACTGCAGGTTTGCCTTCGTTGGCACCATGAGGCATGAATAAATGTTTCTTCATGGCTTTTGGCTAGAAAGATCTGTGGACCTCAGAAGCCAGGGTCCCATATAATGGATGCCATTCCCAGTATATATACATATTCCCAAGGCTAGTCTTGAATTACTAACAAATGACAATATGTGAGCAATACTTAGATCCAGCTGGCCTCTAAGGATTGATCCTTTTTGGTCTAGTCGGAATCTTATACAATAACTATATTAACTAATCTCTTGCCCAAATTAATAGTACAGTACAACAAACATAATCTCTTCCCTCCGGGTTCTCTACAGGGTCAGGCTTGGAAACGCTCCCGGGGCTTGAAAAGTTGGGAACCTCCCCCCTGGCAATGTGGCTAATTTTGCGGCAAGAAAACGGCCTGGTTTCCAATAAGGGGGGACTATACAGCAGTTAGAATGCTATGGGTTTTTGAGGCCGCAATTCAAAAACACGACTTACCATGTACACCAGATTTCTATAAACGATCTTCCACGTGTGGTCTTTTTGCTTGTGCCAGGTGTCCTGGTACTGGCCATAAGCGTACGCAACCTCACCCACCAAGTCGCCGCCACCAAAATGAGCCGCCTGGTAATATGTCACTGACTGGGCGATTTTTGGGGAAATGATCTCGATGAGCTGGGTGCCGAAGCTGTGGTGTGTCGTCACGGGTGCCAGACTGGCTTCCAGCACTGTTTGAACCGTGGACAATGGCGACAAGACATTCAGCGGTGCCGAGTAGTTTGCGACGACATCCTCTGCGAAGATTTTTTCAAGGGCGGCAAAGTTCTTGCCATCGATTGCGAAGGGGTATAGGGCTAACGTATTTCTGATGGTTTCGATTGATGCGGTAGGATGGTCCTTGGGCGGTGGGAAAACCGTAGCAAGCGAGGGCAGCGGGATTGGAGCAGCACAAATGGGGTTCTTTGGAGTTGGCTTCAGGCACTGATCAGCTGCAAAGGCGCAGCAAAACGATGATGCGAGAGCAAGAAGGACTGGTGCTGCTTTGAGGCGCATTGTGAAGAGAGGAGGTAATGTCTGGAAGAGAAAAAAGATTTATGCTCCCTGCCAATCTAGGGATGTACTGCCGCGCAAATTCAGATGATGTTTTTGTTTCTGGGGGGGGGGGGGGGGGGGGGGGGGCGCGGGGGGGGGGGGGCCGGGGGGGGGGTTTTTTTGTTGTCATTTCCGGGGTTTTTTGGGGGGGGGGGGGGTTGTTTTCT
>JANTQD010000039.1:233030-256246 GCA_032988205.1 Onygenales sp. PD_40
CTGGTGTTGGTGGGGGGGGGGGTGGGGGGGTGGGGTTTGGGTGTGGGCCGGTTGACTCCCGTTGGTCGAGTCCTGGCTCGGGGATTTTTGATGTCAACTTCCAAGCATGTTCCTGGAAGATGAAGGAATTTGCCCTGGGCATCAGGGGCATTTTTAAACCGTCCCTGAGATAGCGCATGCAACGCTGCAGCCACAATCTCGGACTTCGAGGGGTTGCCCCCTAGCGTGACAGGGTATCACACACGGCAATGGCTCATGGCCCATGGGCCTGGCCACCGGATGATGAGCGGCTTTCAAGATCATCTCCCACCTCTGATCGGTTTTTATCGTGCTGACTGTATCAATTGTGCAGGCTTCAAGTTGTTATTTATCTTCAGCGTGCCCCAGTCTAACATTTTCTCAATAAGGGTACTCCATTTGGCACTCATCGTCCGCGCTCATATATACTCCCCTCACGGCGGCCTCAACCTCCCCTGTTCTATTGCTAACCCCTGGCTTGAATTCAATCTATTATGGGGAGTCTATATGACCAGGGGGCATGTCGCATAAATATTGCCGAATGCCCACATTATCCCGTCTATTTGGACAGTGTTATTTATGAATTTCTCAGTAACTGTCCACTCCTACGTCTACATTATCGATTCGCTGGTTCACGAGTATGGCGTTGGATAACAGCCTACTTGGGCGAGATACAGCCCAGGCCGGAGGACAACCTCTGTTTATCCCAGAGGCCACTGGAACAGTATGATCCTTCCCAGTCACTTAGTTGCTGCACATGCGGGACGATCAGGTAAGATTGACATAGTTATATCGATAGGCCGTGATGTGGGTTGGCGTGGCACTGTCCTTGGTCTTCGTCGCATTCCGAACGCACGTTCAATATCAAAAAAGTAGGGCAATCTTCTTGAATGACTACTGGATATTCCTCGCTATAACCTGCCATGTCGCTACTGCTATTGTCTATCAGATGGCTGTACCAAACATGTACGAGATTATGAGCGTTTCTGCAGGGTTGATTGAACCACTGCCTGGGTTTGTTGATCGTGCCACTGCATTTCTGCGATTCCAGTTTGCAATTCAGTTTCTGCTCTACACAGGACTCTGGTCAGTCAAATTCTCACTGCTCTTCTTCTTCTGGAGATTGTTCGACTCGGTTCAATCGCCCATGAGAATCTTTTGGTGGATCATGGTTGGCATCACGACGTCCACATACATTACCAGCGTTGGGCTTCAGCTTGGTGCTTGCGACCCGATATCCAATTTCTTCGTACTTGGTATGTTAACCAGTCACAGCAGCACCTGATTTTTTTTACTTCTGGCCGTGAGTTAATGCCAAAAACAGGTGCATGTGCCAGCTCCCGAGACATATTCTATTCCAATCTCGTTTTCAAATTCCACGTTGGGACAGATATTGCCGGCGATATCTTCAGTACGTCTCTATCTCTTAAATTTCCTACTACTCCGACTCGCTGCTGACGCTTGATTCTACAAAGTCATGATCATCCCATTCCCCTTGCTACAGAAACTACATATGGATTCTCGCCGAAAATGGATTCTTGCTGGCATCTTTTGCCTTCCTATAATCCCCATAATCCTTGCGGTCCTGCGTTTTGTACTCGCAAATCCAACGGAAGATGGTAACGTCGATCCAATTCGTTACCAATTTTTCTCCATGCTTGAACATTCGACCGGCAAGTGTCTCTGTCCAATTAATACCTCACTGGCCATTCCCCAGGCATTTTGTTCTCCAGGCACAGGTTTTCTGGCATGGACTCCCAACAAATCACTCCCCATACCTGCTGATACCTAAACCTTTTTTGTGCTCCCGCCACTTCTCTCCCTTGCAAGTTGCTCTCCACTAATATTGCTGCATATAATTTAGCCATAATAACGTCCTGCCTACCATCTATTCGTCTCTTCGTTAGCCCATCCAAGTCCTCAACGTACTACAACAACTCGGCGTCTCGCGACTATCTTCATGGGTTTAAATCCTTTGATGGATCAGCGCACGGGAAAAGAAGTCATACAGTTATCTCAGCAGATGGCATGCCTCTGGCAAACCTCGCAGGAGCGCGGAATGAGCAAGAAGCTCATACTGGTGTCACATCTGGAAGGAAGGTATTACCCATGAATGATAGTGAGGAAACAATTTTGGCCCCCCTGTGGGGAAAAGACGTGGTGGTGAAAAAGGAGTTTAGTATAACCCAAACGCGCATTAAATCATAGGATCCTTTAAGGATATTGAATGAATGACTACGGCCTGAAAATCTCACAATTTGATTGGTTCTTTAAATGAAGACCTCATGTGACATCCATATATACTAGTAGCAGGCATACTGGCCAAAAGGGGAAGCTGTATAGGGCTTTGCACACTTAGAGGTTCATGTGCATTGCGTATTTTTTGCCTTAAACTACTGGACCCAACATGGAAATGCTAAAGGCGAGCCAGCTAGCTTTGCCTGCCATTATGATGGCAGAAACCGTATGAAATATTAACTTGAAATACTACATCTTGATGGGATGTCGGCTGCTTTCTATTTCATATCTACTTCTGTCAATATCGCCTTTGAATGACAACTACACGCTATTTAGTTGAACCTACCTCTACTAGTACTAGTACCTATCATCATCCCCCAAACATTGGAGACATTCTGGAAAATTGCCCTACTGACCCACCGAACTTCACGAAGATTTCTTATATTCAGTGCCATCAACAACGGTTTCTATAAATCTTAACTTCCCGAATATATATCAGTCTATATTCGACATGTGTGTTGTAATCGAGGTCTGCTATAGTTGCGGTCACTCCAAGAGCCACGAGTACGTAGGAAGGCCCTATAAGGAGGCACCCGGGTGCAGGGCTCGTGCTAGGAGGGGAGGCCAAGCACTCTGGCTGCCCAGTGTGCAAGAACAAAGACAAAAACAAGGGAAAGAAGAGAAAGTGGTTGATTATGCAAGAAAATAAAGGATAATGTGTGAGAATAGCTGGATTTGTTCCATTATAATGGACTATAATTTACCGGGTTTTATTAAAATCTCAGCCCTTTGCCAGTTCATATTTGATCTGTCTTTTTAGTACAAGACATGACTGGTTTCCCCCCTTTCTCCGGTTCAAGAAACTTCGTTCATAGCATGGAAAACTACTAGTTCATAAGGAGCAGACATATATATATATATAGCCCTCGTACCATCATTGTCTCAATACACATAGGCCGCTATACCTTCATCAACATACCCATTCTTCACGGCGTTATCCCTCTCAGCGGCGTCGAGGGTGTAGAAGTGGTCGACAAGTGTCGGATCGAATGCCCGGTACAGCGGGACGGCATGATTGCATGGCTCGGTGTAGACATATCCCGCAATGCCTTCGTCACTGTATCCTAAAACGTTGATCGCGTTGTCTCGCTCCGGCGCTGAGGTGGTGTAGAAGTGATCAACGTGGTCGCTGTGGAAGAGCCGGTAGAGTGGCACAGATTGGGGAACCAGCGAGCGATAAATGCGGCATGCGATGTTTTCGGGGACATATCCGAGATTGTCGATTGCGTTTCTGTATTCGGAGAAATCGGTCGTGTAGAGATGATCGTACAGTGTTTGGTGATAAGCTCGCCAGAATGGACGGAGTTCCAGTATCTAGTGCATGTTAGCAAAAAGTTCGATCTTGTGTAATTGCCTAGTTCCCGGCTAAACAAAGTGAAGATTGGTGTAAGTTAATTACCTGACGCTTCGATACATCGGCGGCCTTGCCAGATGGGGCCGCAATTGCAACTGTAAAGAAGCTTAGAAAGAGGACGAGCAAGAACCGCATCTTGAGGCGGAGTGGACTGTAGATAAAATGAGAAACAGAGGAATATATCGCTTTGGAAGTAAATATTTCCGGGGCTGTTCGACTTCTTAACTGAATAATCGAGAAGATAAAACAGGAGAAATAATGGGTTTGTAGGAGGGAACCACGACAGACTTTAAATAAATGCTCCGGATTCCTTTACCTCTCGCTCCTTTCTCTCGGTCCGGTCCATGAATCCTTTCATCCAGCTCATCGGTGGCGTTGCTGAACAGCTGCCTTCACGCTAATCATAGATGATATTAGCTTTTAGTAACGTGGCACCAGGTGCAGCTCAACCAAAAGCACTATTTCCCCTCATGGCCAACTACAAGCTCGCTTCTGGGGACTCTCTGTGTAGTTCGGCGAACCGATGCCTTCGCTATTGGCCAAGATCTGACAGAATTTGCATTCCTTGCAGGGCCGTCGTCCACAGGTTCTGCAGCGTT
Organism: Onygenales sp. PD_40; assembly: GCA_032988205.1. NCBI lineage: Eukaryota > Fungi > Ascomycota > Eurotiomycetes > Onygenales > Onygenales sp. PD_40. Next base: position 237,300 of record JANTQD010000039.1, read on the forward strand.
CCGGCCCGTCAAAATTTCCATAGTAGCTAGCTTCGTTCGCCTTTCCCCCCCCCCGAGAGGATCAGGCCGGGAAACGGAATGAGATATCAGGCATTTTAGGGAAGCCACAAGCAGTTTAACATGGTTCAGCTTGCGATTTCCTCTCACGAGACAGATATATCAACTTGCCACTCCAATGTCTAAAATGAATGTGGCTCTAGGCCAACACAAATAGATATCCGAGCCGAAGAAAGGAAGAGGTGGAACTTGTAAGCCTTGAGCCTTGAGGGAATGACAGGAGGGATCTGCATGCTCAAAAATGAGTGACGAAAGGAACTCGTGTATGCAGATCCCAACCCGCGGAGAATTAATCTGGGGCTGCAAACAGCCTGAGATCTGCGTTCTGCATGACATGCCAACACCAGCAAGCTCATATAAAGTTCGGCCTCTTTTGATAGAGCTAACCAGAAAGAGAGTGCGAAACCGGGCAGCTCCCGATGGCCAGAGTTCGTAAAAACCGTGATGAATCTTGCATATCGGGAGCAGCGCCAATCACAGACTGTGCCTCAATAATGAGAAATGAGTGAGTTGCAGCTAGCAGTCTCTGACAAGCACAATGCACTGCATGATAAAATGGCGAGCTGCTCTGGGGCTGTGACAAACTCTTGACACCCGAATTTGAGTTAAGATATGTCATGGCCACTCTGGGTTATTAGATGGAGAGTCTCCTCTGTAGTATCACCAGGGCCAGTCAGGTTTCCCTCATTACAACACTCAATTCCTAGAGAATGAACATGTAAGGAGCCCGGGGGGAAAGGGTAAGCAGTCAAGTCAAAGAAATGCCATGATTCATTATGTTTTGTTTGGTGGATGGTGATTGCAGAAATATTTTACGGAACATGGACACTGCTGGATTGAAGTCGAAGATGGGGATTAAAAAATAAAAAAATATACATACGACAGCCGGGATTCGCTGGTGGTCACCCACCCAACTACTAGCCGGCCGGCGAGTGGCTTAAGTACGGCTGAGCGGACGGGAAGCCCTGTTTTCCACTCCCTATGGTCGTATGTATCAGTTGTATATAAAAACTGGCTTATATTGTCATGACTCAGCATGGCTTACTAACCAATGTGGGTGTCCGTGCCTGATCAACCTCACTCCATCGCACCACCCGGCTGCTGGCACATCGCTTAGATGAACTGCGATCTTTCGCACTCAGTACCATGATGGGAACGGGCAGCCACAGTGTCCTCACTCCCAATGCCGTCTTATTGCCCGCTTGCCGCCCCATATGGGTGAGCAGCTCCTGGCCCTCAAGCACTCTCCTCACTGCGAAAACCGAGACTAACAGCTGTATAGGATTCGGATAATGCTCATATATCGCCGTGTGCAGAGCCATATCTTGCGGCCATTCCGGCCATTGTAGTAGCTCTTATTGCCGTATATTATCTGGCAGATCATTTCTTCCCGCGATGGCAACCAAAGTGGTTGGGACGCTTCGTCGTGGAGCATGTCTCCCATCAGGTCTCTGGGCGGCCAACTGGGAAGAGAGATATGTTATTATGCTGGCGGACCGGCCTTCTTTGCCCAGCTATCCTAGGATTCGTTGCTGATCTCGTCCGTTTGGTTGATCGCCCTGCCGTGGCAGACGCAATTCAACTCTTCTCATGCGTTAGTCAGGCACTTCCTGCCCCAAATTGACACTGTATTTAACGATGGAATAGGCGATTTCCATTATCGTAGTCCTCTTCAAACGCCCAAGGACCTGCTCTCCTCTGCTTCTGGCATATTTCACGACAGTGTTCATTGTTAAGCTTTCTTTTGTCCCCGTCCATGCGGATGAGAGTACTAGACACCCCCTCCGAACTACTGCTGGATACGTCTCTCTGACTGCTGCCGGTGTGGCCTGCTTTGTCATCGTACTGATGCCATTCCGTGTGCCCTCTGCAATTTGCCCTGATGTCAGTGCAGTTGGACAGCAGCCGTCTGACCAATTTCGGAGCCCGGAGGATAATCTGCGATTATGGCAGTTTCTCACCGTGTCTTGGATGGCCCCCCTCATTTCCACTGGAAAGGAAAGAAAGTTGAACGAACCCGATGTTTGGTCTCTCCCCTTCGAATTCCAGCATCGCAGACTGTATGAGGGTTTCCGTCAGCTGGGAGGGTCCGTACTTCGTCGCTTATTGCAGGCGAATGGGATCGATATCTTCATACTTTCGTCGATTGCCATTTTAAAGATGATATGCGGTGCGTTCTGCTCTGTCTCTCATAATTTGGCACTGGCTAATAGTATTAGATTTTTCTACACCAATACTCCTACAGAGGCTACTTCAGGCCACTAAAGACCCTGCTATTCCTAAGCGCATCCCATTAACATATGCCTTGTTGACTCTCGCAATGCGTCTAATTGCGGCGCAGTCACAGGTCTTGAATATATGGTACGGCAGGCGGTGCTACGAGAGGAGTCGGGGTGAGCTGATCATGATGGTTTATGAGAAGGCTTTGTCGAGGAAGAATGTCTTTGGACAGAAACTTGATACGGAAACGTCTGAATCAGCAAATCAAACAGACAATCTCCCCTACGAAAACACGGACGGAGAACCCAATGGGTCATCGACAAAGAAGAAAGAGAGCAAATTTTTCTTTTTCCGTTTCCCATGGCGCTGGGGAAGCCCATCCAAGAAAGATGTCAAGACAAAGGAAGCTGCATCCATGGGCAAAATATTGAACTTGATCCGTGGCGATGTTTACGAAGTATCTCAGCGGTTTTGGGAGATCGACTCTCTAATCGATAAACCACTGGGCCTGGTTATCGCTGTGGCCTTGGTATGGAATCTTTTCGGACCATCTTGCTTCCTTGGGATTGTGACTGTGTTGGTGGCTCAGGTCCTCAACATCTTCATCACCCGCATCTTGTTTCGCTGGGAACGCACCAGGAGAACAGCGACAGATACCCGACTAAAAATTACCTCCCAGTTTGTGGAGGCAATCCGTCACTTGCGCTGGTACGGATGGCATAACCACTGGCTAGAGGAGGTCATGAAGGCCCGACAAGATGAGCTACGCCTACGTATAATTACGAACGTGTGGTCGATTATGATCTGGGTCGTTAGCTCCCTTGCTAGTGGCCTGTTTCCTGTTGTCGCCCTTTATTCCTACACGGTCCTGGCTGGCCACACCCTGACCATCGATATAATTTTTCCTGCTTTGCAGCTTTTTACGATGCTTGAGACGCGCTTGAGAGACATCCCAAACCTTATCACCGTTCTTATTAATGCTTCAGTTGCCATGGGGAGAATTGAAGGCTTCATGTCCGAACCGGACAAAGAGAAGACTGAAGCAGGCGTGTTGCCCCCCGGGGATTCTCCAGCACCTATCCAGCTCGAATCCTGTTCCTATGCTTGGCCCGGGACATTGACACCTGTTCTCTCGGATGTTAGCGTGATGATACCCTCAGGTCTTACGGTTATTTCCGGCAAGGTTGGGGCAGGGAAAACAGCACTGCTTCAGGCACTCCTCGGAGAGTTAGATATACTTAACGGTTCCTGTCACGTCCCCAATGAAATGATAGGTTATTGTGCGCAAACACCATGGCTGCAAAGCATGAGTATCCGAGATAACATCCTCTTCTCATCTCAGTACGACGAGAGACGTTATAAACAGGTCCTAGATGCTTGCGCTCTCGTTCAGGACCTCACTAATTTCAAGCATGGTGACCTAACATTTATTGGAGAGAATGGGGTCGGGCTATCCGGTGGCCAGAAAGCGCGTGTAGCCCTTGCTCGGGCGATTTACAGCTCTGCGCGAATTCTCCTCCTTGATGACCCGCTATCTGCCCTCGACTTCAATACCGCGGAGTCAGTGTTCCGCAAATGCCTCTGCGGCCCCTTGGCACGAGACAGAAGCATCGTTCTCGTGACACACCGTATGACACTAGTTCGAAATTTTGCAGACCGAATTATCCAAATCGATAACGGGCGAGCGGCAGTCCATGATAAGGAGGATATTTCGTCGGTGTCTGAAGAATCTGGAGAAAGCGGCGAAATGACGCCTAGCTCGACGCAGGACGACGAAGCAGACGCCAACAACGCTAAAAAGTTTATCGAGGAGCAAGATTCCGCCGCAGTTCCAGATAAGTTTATTGAGGAAGAGCATCGAGCAGAAGGGGGTGTTAAAAGTAGGGTTTACTGGAGCTATATCAAAGCAGGCCAACTGAGGTGGTGGGCTGGACTCGTCGTTGTCCTTACGATCTACCGTTTAACAGCCGTGGCCTTGTCATGGTTTCTTAAAGACTGGGGCGAGGCGTACGAGGAGAGTCCCGCTGTGTTGTTAAGTTTTGCTGCCGATAAGCATGATTTTATTGGCGACTGGGTTGAGACCCGGATGTTGCCAAAAAATCCCATTGAAAGGCTGCCACCCCCTGCGGAGAATGTTGGACCTTGGCTATGGGTCTTCCTTGCTCTTACCACATTCCAGACGGCCACCGTCTTCATTGCATCTTTGGTCATGCTCGTTATTGTATACTGCGCGGGAAAAACCATGTTCGCACAAGCCATGGTACGCGTGAGCCATGCCACTTTCCGATACTTTGATGTTACCCCCGTGGGGAGATTGATGAACCGTCTCACATCAGACATCGGCGTGGTGGATGGCAACATCAGCCATCAGATCCAGTATATGTCATTTCTAGCCATTACCTGGGTTACTTCGCTTGTCGTGATCGCTTCAGTTACTCCCACATTTTTGGCATTTTCGCTGGCGTTAACAGCGGCCTTTATTTTCATTTTCCACCAATTCCTCCCATGCTCACAGAGCTTGCGGCGCTTGGAAATGGTCTCATTGAGCCCGTTACTCTCCAACTTTGGTGAACTCTTACATGGCTTGACGACAGTGCGCGCATTCCACGCCGAGACGCGCTTTCAAAATAGAGTTATTGAGGTCGTCGACAAGTTCCAGGGAATGGACCACTTTTACTGGTCCCTGCAGACCTGGCTCTTGTACCGCTTTGAAAGCGTTTCTGCTTTCGCAACATTTTGCCTGACGGCCCTGGCTCTCTACACCGGAGTCACTGCTGGTCTAATTGCATTTGTTTTGATTGCCGCTGAAAACTTCGTGACCTCCACTCATGGACTATGCAAACAATACGGCCAGCTCCAGATGGACTTCGTTTCTGTCGAACGTGTCGACGAAATTTGTCATGTCGAGCAGGAACCGCCAGGCACCATCGACCCCCCAGCAGCATGGCCCCGTTTCGGTTCCGACATCGTGTTCGAGGACGTCACAGTACGCTACGCACCCCATCTCGACCCATCACTGTCGAACATCTCCCTCCGCATTCCAGGAGGGTCATCAACGGCCGTAATTGGCCGGACAGGCAGCGGAAAATCCACCCTAGCACTATCCCTTCTCAACGCCGTGCGCCCCGACTCGGGCAACATTACAATCGACAACATCGACCTGGCCAGCGTTAACGTCCAAGCTCTCCGCCACCGCGTCACCTTCGTCGCCCAAGAACCCGTCCTCTTCCCAGGCTCCATCCGCCTCAACCTAGACCCGGTTGGCGAATACTCGGACACTGAATGCGAAGACGTGCTCCATCGCATCTGCAATAGGTATGGTTGGACATTAGCCACAACTGTGGAAGCAGGGGGGCGCAACCTCAGCCACGGGCAGCGCCAGCTCATCGGCCTCTCGCGGGCGGTGTTGCGGCGGAGCCCCGTGGTGATTCTCGACGAGGCGACGGCGTCGATTGATTTGGAGACGTCGATGGAGATCCAGCGGATCGTGCGGGAGGAGCTCAGAGAGTCGACGGTCGTGACTGTTGCGCATCGGCTGGAGGCGATTAGGGATGCGGAGTATTTCGTTGTGCTGGATCAGGGGAGGGTGGTTGAGCAGGGGTATGTTACCCCGAGAGAATGAATGTTATAGTATACGAAGGCTTCTGGCCATAGATAGCGTCTTTTTATGCTTCCCGGGTGTAAATAGGGATGCTACATCTAAATAGAACTTCTTACCATACCGCCAAGATTGGATATGGGGTAACAGCCCTTGATGCTAGGGTCGATAATGGCGCCTGTTACATACCCGGCCAATGACGCCCAGCGAAGAAATAACCATTTCAGAAAAGGTATCATAGTGTGTGCAACATACATACCCTCCCAAAAAAAAATAACTGACTGACAGCTGTCTTTTTGCCATTCATACAGTCCTGCTTCACCAAACATGTTACTATTAGCAGTACTTCATATCATTCCTTTCTACTACAGTACCTCTCTCTTTATAATATTTCTATCTGTACTAATCATTCTCTCTATGCTATTGTTTCCTATCGTACCGGTATAGCAAAGCATTTTAAAAGCAAGTAAAGTTCTTAAGGCACTGCACATACTAGTAGTACCTAGGGAGATGGAAGCTTCGCTCGTCCTTGGCGAACACCTCGCCGCAGCGGAGGCACTGCTGCCTAATCGGCCCCTGACAGTCACGTGACGATGACTATTTCAAGGGGCATCCATCCCCCGTCCATCCATCGATTTGCATCCAGGAGGGACGGATGGCAACTTGAAGTTTTTGAGCTGTGGATGTTTCACGGGCTGACCGGCTACTGCCACATAGCACCTGAATAACCAAGTAGTTATACTTGAACTGACAACATGCTGACACCGTTTTTGGTCACGGACGGGATGCACTTGAACTTTCCCTGCTCCATATGCGGTTTCCTCATCATTAGTCGTTCAAATGCCCGAGGCCTCTTTGAGAACCTTGAACTGCGGAATGGAGTGTCTTGCAATGCACCGTCGGGCTGGCTCAGCGAACTTCGAGCATGTATGTTCCATTCCCAGCCTCAATTTTGAGCTCTTCTAACGTTGCCTTACAGTCCATCCTCAAGAGCCGTATCTCACTGGAGTTGGCCGCAATTTGGGGTCTTTCCGCATCCTGGACAGCTTCCACGCGCCTCTAGATCCCACCAAATTCTGTAATGATGATCAGGAAAATGACATGGTGGCTTTTAAGATCCGCTTGCCGCCACGTTACCAACCGGAGCCATCAGATGTTGGCTATGCAGTTCATCAATCCTGCTGGCAGATCCTGCATCGTCAGGCACAATTGCACGGTGTGGAGGATTTGACAGATTGCCGCTACACTAGTTTCTTATTCAACCTTCACAATTCAACACTGGATGGTACAGGTCGGGTCTGGGCCGGTAATTATGGGGGCCTTCTATGTTCCGCTGGTAGGAGCTGCTTTATTCTGTTGATTTTCCTTAACGAATAACTATATTTGCTTATGTCATTGAACCCTAGGCAAAATAGTGACTCCACACTCATATCACGGGTGTTTCAATCCCCTTGATATCAAGGGAGTTACCGATCTTGTCGAACGTGCACGAGACAAACCGGTTCCGCGAATGAAGGAAAAACCTATCTTTGGACGGAGACGCAAATTGCGAGATCTAGGATCGTTCACTAGGACCCTTAGTACAAGGCCCCCCCTCTACGCTCTTCCACCGGAACTTGTCTTTTTAGTTCTGGAGCAACTTCCTCTACGAGACATTCTTTCCTTCTGGATTGCCTTTCCCAATGTCCCTGATTTCTTTCCTCAGGAATTCTGGAAATCTAGATTCGAACATGGGATGGAGTTTGGCCATTTATTCGAATTTCGAGAGCTGTGGCATAACCCTGATGTTCACTGGTACACACTTTTTTGGAAAGCAAATCGATTGCTATCATCATCCAAAGTTCGTCCTGCTAACATCAACCGTCGACGAATTTTCCCAGTGATAGACGACATGATTGGATTGGTTTTGAAATACGTTGATTGTCCACTCGAGGGAGACCCCAGGGATGGAGACCCTGTTGATCCAATTCTGCTTAGGACAGACGGAATATCGGCCCACAAGATGCAGTTTAGCTTGCCGCCACCTGGCAACATAGAAGCACTGCATATATCCACCGTTCATCTTGGCGGTCGTCAATATATAAGTGGCTTGCGGCTTAATGATAACACTACTGGACTAGGGTACTATCATGGGTCTTCAAACAAAACTCTTCAGATTGACACGTCTCTGAAAGGGCATGTTAAGGAAATCATTTGTTTCATGGACCGCTTGGGTGTTCGTGGGCTGGGCGTGGCAACAAACCGTGGCTGGCGGTCTGAGGTATTTCCTGAGCCATACGAAGGGAGCGAATTGTCTCAGGGAGTTTTACCCCTCGGGAAAATTTTGGTCGCCCATTTTGATGTCTGTGGTTGCTTTTTCTTCCTTCCTTTTTTTTAAAAAAAAGAAAAAACTCATCTTTTTTTATTTTCGTTCTTAACAAAACTAACTGAAGTGCTGTTTAGGCAACCAAAATTACTGCCCTAGGAATCGACGGTGCTCTCACTGCACCTAGGGATAAGCGTAACCATGTGCTTTGGTGGGGATGTCCCCCTCCAGATAGTGTGACAGTGGACCTGGACCGTCACATGTATCGCAGAATACGCAAGGATCGGCATACTCCCTGGGATATGAAATATAATCCCGTTGATTACCATCTCTTCACGACACGGGATTCTCTAATTGGGATTACAGGATATGTTCGAACTTCGACTTGGAACCTCACGGGGCTCAAATTCTCTTACCGAGAAAGAAATAACATACGTGCCAAAAACGTCCTGGTTGGTCAGAAAATAGACGAACCAATACACTTCTCCATCGATGGACCTGGTGGCGAGTACATCACTGGACTTAAAATGACGACGGTGTCACCAGGCTCAGTCGCCCGAGTTGTGTCGGTATGTATTCCAGCACTATCGACTCTCATTCAAATGTCACATCAATACTAATAATAATTTCATCATATTTCAAGATAATGACAAATCGCGACCGCTCGACTACGTTCTGCCACAAGAAATCCTTTGTGGACATACCACAGGAATTCGTCCATGAGACTCATTACACCGCAGGTCAAAACGAATATGTTGCGGGAGTTACGTGGGCGCCCGGCGGCGTTGGTGGTCAGGAAGATCAGGAATACCCGTTTTGGCATTTTGGCATTTTGTGCCAGTCATTCCCGTCCTCTTACCCCTGAGTCCAAGCGATATTTTGTGATCCCTCATCTCGATGGGATTAAAAATCGAGAAGGTGGCGGTCCAGAATGAGGTTTCTTAGAGAACGACAGACATTTCAAGAAAGAGAAGGGCAAAAAGGGACGCCTTTCAGGATTGGCAATTGCAGGGATATTGACCTGTTACCTTGATCACGGTTGATCTCATTGAACACTACTGCTAACATAATTACTTATTCCGCGAAAGGGAACCGAGCTATTGTGCTTATTTTTAGTTACTTATGCTTGCTTTTCACCTTGTAGGTGCTTAATATGCTTGCTATGCATCACTGACTCTTATTAATATACTTCCTCCCACCCCCTGGAGATCACACCTACTACTATATAAAACACGCACTCACTCTTTTATCTCCTGATCTATTTCTTTAACTTCTTTTCATCTCTCTCTTTAATTATGGAAAGATGGAAAGTTCATGAGAGGCTAGTTATTGATTTTTTCAACTCACATTATTTGACACTTTGTTAAACAGATAGAGATTTCACTTGCTCCCTGGCCCGGGTAAAGAAGCAGCTACACAAGTAAGTTAGCCTTGTCAATACTACCACTAGAAAACTTAACTTACCTCTTTTTGTTATTACCTTCTCTCCCTCAATAAAACGGGATTTCTTCGGGGACTAGGTATTCTAGATCACCATTTTATAGTATCACACAAACCCACTTAAACACACCCTCCCTCAAGCCGACACCATATCCTTAACAATAGTAAAAACCCCATTCCAAATCTCCTCCTCGGCATCCCGATACCCATTCCCCTCCAGCCCATCCCCAACCGCAAACCCAGCCATCATCGGCTTGAGCCCCTCCCCACCCAGCCCGAAAGCAAACATTCTCCCCCGCGTGCCAGTCACCGTAAGTCCGTATAGCACAGGACCATTATCACCACCACCACCCGCAAATGCGTTCTTGCAGTAGTCCTCCAGTTGAGTCTCCAGCGCGTCGGCGCGGGAATGCGCGCGGTACGTTTCGAGCTTTTTAGCCTCGACGACTACCAGAGGAAGTTTCATTCGACCAACGACGCCGCCCTTCGTTGTTGAGACGATCATGTCGCAGTGTTTGGTAGCAGTACCACTTGCGTCCTGTGAGGCCTGTTGTTGTTGCTGCTGCTGCTGCTGCTGCTGCTGCTGGAAGTTCACGTAATACCCGTTTTCGCCCTTGATGAAGACGTCCTTCAAAACATCTTCCCAGAACTCGATTGTTTTTGATTCAAGTTCTCCTAGTAAATCTGACGAATCGGCCACGGCGGCAGCGGCATGGCGGGTTTCTACCCATCGTGCTTCTCTTGAGCGGGTTCGGAGGAGGCCGCGGGGTTGGAATGACATTGTTGGTCTAGCGGGGCAGGAAGGGGTATAGATGTAATATAAACTTGAAAGAGAGGGGAGGGAATGAAAGTCACCTGTGGAAAGTTATTCTCCTCGAACATCAAAAAGGAGTGGCTCTGGCCTCAAATCCTGTTCTCGAGAAGGTATTGGTTGGTCTGGAAACTTTTAACAGACACGTATGATATCAATCCAAACCAGAGTATGAGAGCCAATGGCTAAGTGGCGGCTTGCTTGGGTAACTAACCTTATGATGAAATCTTATGCTGAGGCGCCTCGTGACAGTTTTATATTAAGCGGTGTGCGTTCATGAATATAAGATGAGTGTCTACTCTGTAGGTTTATCTGTAGTTAGCCACTACTAGTTATCTAACCAATAAATAAGTTTGCGTCACATAGTGCTTCTCGTGCCTATTGTGATATACCTTCAAGAGGAGGTAACGAAATTAGAGGACTAAACCCCATGAAAAGTCATCATCATGCTAATGCGCATAAATACATAAGTTGCCTTGTCAGTACCGAGAACTTTCCCCTTTTTGTTATTCCTTTCTCTCCCTTGATTTTTGTGCAAATACTATAACTATCTGTGGTATCTATCAATCAGCGTATCTTTTGTTATTTGGGACATGATAAAATCAGTTTCCCCTATTTCCGTTCCCCTTTTCTTTCTTAGTATCATTTCCCTATCTCCTTTTTGCTCCCCATTTCATTGCGAAATGCGGCTCCCAAATCCAAAACGTAAACTAAACGACCCATTCGTAAAATCGTTTATGGTTTTTCTTTTTTTTTTCCAACCCTCTCTTCATCCCCCAAAAAGACCACAACATAGCTACAAAACTATACCCCCTCCCCTTCCAACCGGGAAGAATCCCTACTCTCCGCCTCCAACGACGCCATCGCCCTCTCCAGCTCCCTCTCACCAACAATCACAGTCCCCGCCCTCGCGGTACTCAAAAAGCTAATATCCACAGCATGCGTATATGCCGAGTCCGGGTCCGCCGGCAGCCTATCATACTGCTGCTTCAGCAACAGCTCCGACGGGCTCCGGTGCTTGGAGCCCCCACTGCCTCCCTTCGTGGAAAGCTCAATACTGCTAACATCATCATTTTCATTTTCGTTTTCGGGTTCATTTTCGCTCTCGCTGCTATTCGTCGCATCGCGACTCTGGGTGGCGGCTGCCAGCCGGCTGGCGACGCCGCAGACGATACCGGTTGCTTCGAGCGGGAGGTCGCGCAGGTCTAGCATGATGGGGATTAGGATGTCGTCCTTTGAGCCGAGGAGGAGGTTGCTGTTGCTGTTGCTGTCGTTGGTGAGGAAGTGGTCGTCTGTGGTGTGCGAGAAGCGGGGGAGGAGGCGTTTTTCCAGTAGGATTGAAGCCGCTGGGTCGGTGGCGGTGAGGGTTAGGGAGAGGAAGCGGGGGTTATCGAGGATTAGGGTTGTGACGAGGCTGGGGCGGAGGATTGTGGAGGAGGAGGAGGGGTTTGAGGAGGAGTATTGGGCTGCGCATTGCACGATGCGGAGGGATTTGTCGACGCGGGCGTGGATGTTGTGTTTTCGTAGGGAGGCGAAGGTGCGGGTTTGTAGCTCGGAGAGGGTGGAAGGGGGAGGGGTTATTGGTGGGGAACGCTGGGCGTCAAGGGATGGTGGAGAGCTGCGGTACTGAGGGTTGCTGCTGCTGGTGACGAAGGCGTCAGCGGATACTTCGAAGGTGAAGCCGCGGTTTTCGAGGGCTTGGGTGACATGGCCTCTTGAGCGGCGGGGGACAAGAATGTAGTCTGAAAAATATGTTGAGATGAAGAATATGGATCTGTAGGTTGTTGGTTAGCATATGATGGGCTGGGGGTATGAGATAGAAGACAAGATGACGATAACCTCATCGAGGGTATGATGGTATAGAATGGCAACTTACACTCCTGCCATAGCAAGGGGGCTCGTTAGCTCCAAGACTCGTTGACCGGCATCCAACCCTTGGCCCTCAACCTGCATGACGATAAAGTCCTCTTTGCTGATGGAGACATGGTTTGTCCTGGAAGGTTCATTATTATTGAATTTCTCTGCCAATGGGCGGAAATAAAGCTCCGCGAGCTCTCTGGAACAAACGACGGAACATTCCACTGGCGTGATGGATATGTTAAGAAACGCCGGCTGGGTAGGTTCGGATATGTTGAGGTCTTGTACATCGATATCGTCGGTGTCTATATCCTCTATTGGGGGAATGTCGTGGAAAATCAGCTGCAGGATTGGTTGTAGGAAGAAAGGATATAGATTTAACGGGATATGGATGAGTGCGAGGCGGTCATTCTGGATTCCGATTTCGAACGTCAGTAATGCTGGACTTGTATATTCGATACTGAAAACAGCGCAGGCTAATTCCACAAAGATATAGCACATAGTTGTCTGGCGGCTCGTTTGGAGAATTCCACTAGATAAACATTGGGGGGTTCTCCGGGAGAATGGGCCAGAGGAAAGGAATCAGGGCCATGATATCGACTTGCTGGCAACTTACTAAGAACTGTACTTGGGCAGCGAAGAGTGACAGTGACTGGGACATTGTGACGACCGGGCTTATTGTTTATCTGACTACTCCACACAGCCCGATGTATTGATTGATATGGTTGGATAGGCGGGATGGTATAGATGTTCGAGGTAGGCCGGTCATACCCTAGGCCGATAGCGGAGACAAGCGTTCAAGATGAGAGGAGTAATATGGCCCGTCCAGTTGCCAATGTGAAGAGAGGAGTAATAAAATCCAATGCTGAATCAAAGCTCACACTCAGCTCGACGATATAACAGGCCGCGTCTGCGAGATGTCGTGGCAGTCTCCAGGCGTGCGAAAAAGGGGTATCCAATCTAACAAGATGACGGCGTAAAAAAGACCTTGCAGAGACGAGAAGGCAGAATCCCAAGAATAATATACAGACGACTCTCTAGATCATCCAGAGCCCAGCTATATGTCCTTTTGATGCCTTTGGTGTCGACTCTACTCCGCAATCCAGACGGTGACGACGGTACAAAAGGACAGCAGCGAAGTCAATTGCATGAAACCAACTGTATCAACTTTGTAGATGGCGCAACCGATGCAGGACGCAGTTCCCGTCAATTATGAACAGCAATTGGATAGCAATAGAAGCAGTAGAAGCAGTAAAAGCAACAATGCCACCAGATGAACAGGATATCGATGTCCGCCGTATGCCCAAAACACATTCAACAACCAAACAAAACCAAACAAGAAATAATAAGCAAACAGAGATAGACAGATGAAAACAAGAGTAAAGGTCCGTGGAAAATGCAATCGTGCGCAAAAAGCTCGTCAACTGTCGCAATTGACTTCAGCATACCCTGCGAGCGGGTATGACTTCTGCCGCTTTCTGACTCGCCGCGCTCAGCCAGGGATTGCTTGATGGAATTATTTATTCACTGCCCAGGCCGACGGGGGTTCTCGAAGCAGCACGACTGCCAGAAAACTCTTCAGGTTCCACCCGGCGTGCGTGCTGGTGAGAACGGTTGGGCCCTGAAGAAAGACGCCGTCGCCAATGGCAGCACACAAAGCGCGAAATGTCACCCACCACACCCTGGCCGGGCGTGGTCAAGGACGAGAATGCGCGGGCTTGTCGTTTGCCACCGGGCTTGAGGCCGGAAAACGCCACAGGAACAGGTGGTGCAAACAGGAGGGAGGGTGAGGAAGTGTATGCGCGAAAGCAAAGGAGTGTTCACGGATGGAGAGGATATACACAACACGGATGAGGGGGGGCAGCCAACAAGAGAAGCCGAACGAGACAGACAGCACAAGATGAGCACTCGGCCAGTGGAATGGGGAGCCAGGAACAGGATCCTCTCAAAGACGCTGCAACTCCTCTCCCTTTAACATTTCCCCGTCGCAGTCGCTAACTCGATGGATATCAGATATGCCCAAGGCCGACGACGGACGTGGACGCGATTGAGAGGGCGGGTCACCCAGAAAGCGGGACAAACCCCTGGGCCCTTTGCAATTATTGTTTACTGTGGCGATTCTACGTCGAGAAACTTTCGTGGCAGGGCGCTTTGACGGTTTTTTTTTTTTTTTTCCTTGTCCGTCGCACAGAGTCTGGCAACGTGGGAGGCCGCGAGGGGAGACGGGTGGGCGCAGCGGGGGGGCACAACAGGATTATTATGCGAATAATAATAACATCGCCATATGGAGTTTATCTCTTCGACGCCGGCTGCTGGGGCGGAGGGTTCTGCCATCATGCCATCGCGAGCTTGAACCGTGGATCAAGGCCTGGTCAAAGTTTCACGCCAATCACAGCGGAGTGGGCACCCTTTTCCCACGCCTATGTCGCTGTCTGCGCTTCGTTGTCGGAGCTACGAGCCTACGAGTACTATTACTGGACCAGGAGGAGAGGGGTGACATGATCTAAGTGACCTTTGCTCTTGCATGACATGGCGTCTCCCTGTCTCAACGTGGGAGGACAGTCCCAAACACTCGAGAACAAACACCATTCGCAGTGCATCCCGGGGCTCGAGAGGGGGATTTGCTGCAGCGTGGGGTTCGACTGCTCATGCCAGAGCCAGGAAGGATACTTCCGGCGTAGCGTGCACCGTAGCGTGGAGTCCCTGGGGTCTTTTTCACCTCCGATGATCACGCCGGCGGGGTCCATTCGTTGTTTTTGGTACAGCCAGAACTTGGTAGAGCGGGGAAGATGATAACGGATTTTTTGTCCAGAGATACGCGGTTATTTACGCTGTTTGGCTAAGAATTGGCACCAGATAAGCTCGGAGACTAGTTTAGCAGATATTTAATCGTCCCCGGCGGTTGGTGAAGGGGAAAGACTCTGATCCCAACTTACCATAAGGAGATGGAAATTAAGGTTATGAATCATAGCCAGCATGGATTTTTACGCAGATATGACTGCTTATTCGAATAATCAAGGTTATCTGCGTATTGCCGCTGTCATCCGCCAGACAGCCCGGGTGAATTCTGGCTGCTTCAATTTTTCTCGGTTTATTCACGAATCATTCATGGACAACATCACTGGCAGCTAGGACATCTCGTTGGCATCTTCACCTTCATCCGTCACCCTCTTCCTTCACCCATCTTCCACCAAAGATTAATTCATCCTCCTGCTTGAGTGAGCTCCAGGTCTTGTTCTAACTTCCTCAGGCACAACCCCGCCCGCATGTGCGAGGAAGCCGCGCGCGAGAAGATGCTGGCCAGGACGCAGCGGGGGAAGCCCTCGTGTCGAACCTAACAACTAGACCAAAAAAGATCAATCCTTAGAGGTCAGCCGGCTCTACCTAGGTAAATATATTTACACGGCGTCCTCTTCGTCTGCTCGTCGTCCGCATCATCTTGTGCCCATCAACGCCCATATACAGCCAGCTGCTGCGGACGAGTCTGTTCCTCAGCGTGTCATGATGGGCGGCTTGCTGGATGCAGTCAAGACTGCTGCACAGCAACAGGAGCAGTATATCATAGCACACCAACATCCACAGTGACATCATTATCAACATCAACCTCATCGCCGTCACCATCAGCAGCAACAGCAACAGAAGCAACAGCAGCCTCGGGCTCAGGTTCATCCTCTCCCCCCTCAAATCCGCAGAGCACAACAAGCACAGTCAAGAATGCCATGGAAGTGTTTGAAGGTATCGTGAGATGTAATCATATGGTTATAACTGCAAAAAGGTCAAAGGCATTTACGAGGCATTGAAGGGTTTTCATTAATCCATCCTAATTTGCGATATGTTGCAACCACAAAAACAAAGCAGCCAAGGTCTTTAGGTTAGAATTACTCCGTGGATGATTCTGGCCGTGTCGAAGTCTTTGAGAAGCATCGGGCGTCGGGGTTCGGTATGCCGTGCGGTTATTTCTCTCGGATGCAGCAATTGGCGATGTAGCAGCCGCAGGAGCCATCCAGTCGCCGTGATTACTATCATGACGCTGGTCTATCTTATTTCAGTTTGGCTTTGGAATCTTCATCTTTGGAAATGTCCCCCCCCACCACTACATCGACCTGAATTTGTGAACAACCTCTGCGAATACTACGGTGATACCGGGTCTGGGATCTATTTGGTGGTATGGGATGTAGAATTCGGCACATTCCAGAGGAGGTTCAACCTCACAGCCCATATTTTCCCCTTGTGCATGGGTCAGAGGTCAGTGGACTACATTTTCGGAGATCAGGCTGAGGGGCAACTGAACAGTGCCCGGAACGGGCTGTTACTCCATCCACATGTCGGAAAAACATTTGATGACCACAAAGTTGTCATCGCCCCTGATTGACCCCAAACAACGCCGCAAGGGTACAAGTTTCTCGTTCTGGAGAATGTTCTCTTTTCGGCTGGTGCCCCACAGTCATCAGTGAGTACAAATACAAAGATCTGCATGGACGAAGACTCCGCTTCCAGCCAGGTTC
The DNA here is from genome assembly GCA_032988205.1 of Onygenales sp. PD_40. Lineage (NCBI taxonomy): Eukaryota > Fungi > Ascomycota > Eurotiomycetes > Onygenales > Onygenales sp. PD_40. The sequence continues at coordinate 254,093 of JANTQD010000039.1, forward strand.
GGCTAAATCCACCATGAGCCCATAAAATCTGTTGATTTGGGATAGCTTCTGCCTGCTGGCATGCCTACCTTCACGACATGCGTTCGATTCCCACTATTGGAAAAAACCCAAAAAATTCAAAAATCGACAATGAAAATGTTTGGGTATGGAAGGTCGTAGTGCGGTTTTGGCTGCAGATGATGGATTGAGATGGTGGTTTATTTATGGGGGTTGTAGTGCTGTATCGAAGCGAACCTCGCGACTTTTGCATAACGACAGCACGCAAGAAAAGTTCCACTACGAAGCGCTATTTCCTTCCAGCCAGGTAATCCATTCCGCCCAAGAACCTGCTACCTGTACTTTCACTATCTCCGAGCAGTGCTGAAACATCTCCCATCCCACAATTCTGCCCATGGAACGCAGAATCCTGGGGTTTCTGACCGTGACATGCTGGAATTGCTTAGTCTCTGGACAATCCAGGGGAACCTTGTTGTGAAAATATGGCGCTATATACACTATCAACAGCCTCAGTGCTGTCATATTTGACTTACCACACTCAACTGCTATGGTTACATTCACTTATATGGTTTTTATTATTTGCTTCATATTTTAGAAATTAGATTGCTTTTGATCATCAGAATGTTTTTTCCCATATAAATACATAGCTTTTTATATTTTTACTATCTGGAATGACCATGTATCCAGATCATATAAACAGTGGTGAAAGGCTTCCATAGTTCAATCAATCAATCATCTCTATATGAATTCCTCACTACATACGTTCCTCTAATAGAAGTACCTACGGAAGAATCTCATCTTGGCGTTTATCGAGGCCATCGGACTCGTATTGACGAAGTAAAACAGGATATGCTGAAGCATTCCAGTGCAAATGTGGTATCTGATGAGCTTGCCAAAGCGAAGAGGAGTGTGGAGAGATTGAATTCGGATAGCGACGGTGAAGACGATGACGACTGGTATTTCTGAGATGTTTCTTATGGCAGTTAACTACATATTTGAAACCAAACCTGGAATGAGCGGAGGCGGTTATACTTCCCATAGCAAGAGCAGTTGAAGCTTCCTGTGCTTCCAGGACACCCTCAACTGCGGTTTCCTTTCTGGGCGAATGGCTATAAAACCCCTTCTTCCGCCTCACTGTCTTCTGTTTTGTTTTCTTTTCTCCATCAACAAAACAACATACACACAATCAACACACCTCTACCCATCTCCGCCTCTTCTGCTTTTGTGTCATATCTCTATCTTTCCTCTAGCACGGCCCCTTTTCCCCCTCGGGTAGGGAATAATCCTACCATTTTCCTCTTCTGCTTTACTATGTGCGTGAGTTTGTCAAGGAAGGCTGGCTTACAGAACCTGAAGCTGACGAAGGGCTCTGTCTCAGGAATAAGTGACGGCCAAGCGAGGTGGAGCTTTCATGATCGAACACTCTGGACTGGTGTCCACCGACACATCAAAAGGTTGATAAAAAACTCCGACTTCACTCGACATGACCCTGATATGGATATGGTCATAATTATTGACTCATGTTGTACTGGTGCAGTAAGCTGAACCCACAACTGCACTGCAGTAATGGCAGAACCCAAAGAAAGGTACGTTTTGAAGCGTGAAGTCGTTGACAAAAGTGAAAACTAAATGCTGTAGATTCCTCCACTCGCACTTGTGACCCTTCTAATGCACCTCCAGGATGGAACACCACCCATAGTGGTAGGGGGAATGCCTGTCTGGGTCCGGGGACGCGGTGGCGCACAAACGTGCCCATCCACGATATCAGAGTGGCAAGATGATGGATAATAAAGCTGACAAGCCCGATTATGGTAGGTGACTATGGTGCAACAATAGTGGCCAATAATGCTAATCATCGTATTTCATAGAAACCCGCAGTAGAAAAGCTGATAAATTCGCCAAAATCCCTTCGTACTCTACAGCCAAGAACAATTGCCTGGAAAAGACCGAACTGAGTCAGTTGCGACTGCAGATGCTGAGGCAGAAGCCCCATCCGTCGAAAATTGGGAGTGTCCGGCGATTATCATCTGGCCAAGAAATGACTGTTTGAAAACGGCACAGCCTGTAAGGGTGCTGATACACAGACTACCATTTCGCTATTTGGACTACCTTTTTTCTTTTTAGGCATAGTGGATACATAGTAATACCCACTATTTT